>CM050169.1:175097170-175272170 GCA_027410445.1 Discoglossus pictus | reverse complement strand
AAGAGAGAGGGACGGGGAGGGGAGAGAGGGGAAGAGAGAGGGACGGGGAGGAAGGGAGGGGAGAGACACAGAGGAGGGAGAGACACAGGGGGAGGAGGGAGAGACACAGGGGAAGAAGGGAGGGGAGAAACACAGGGGAAGAAGGGAGGGGAGAAACACAGGGGAAGAAGGGAGGGGAGAAACACAGGGGAAGAAGGGAGGGTAGAGACACAGGGGAAGAAGGGAGGGGAGAGACACAGAGGAGGGCGGGATGGGAGAGACACATCAAATATTATTCCATAATTTATGACAATTGACTAGTCTCTTATAAAAAAAGGGATAGTCTTGTACCTGTTGAAAAAACACAATGGTGTACACAGATTATTCTTTTAGTCACCACTCGGTACAAATATGTATCCTAAGAACTTTTTCCATTGATGATAAGGTACTGATGCTTAGGACTTTGTTGTAGTAAGAATATAACAACAGTTATAAAACTATACTTTAGAGACAGATAAATAATAAGTAATTGAATTAAGTTGGGATACTTGGTTGCAGTACATTATTTTTTTCACAACATTGAATATATATACAAGTCCTTCCCACTTACTTCTGGTTTCGGCGCACAGTGCTCTGTCCAACGTATGTACCAGTGTTTTTGCAAATTAGTCTCACAAAACGGAACCGCAGGGTCTTAGAGACATTGCGAACATAAGGCTTTGGGTTCTTTCTGCAAGTGAGGAGTGGCTTCAAACTGGAGATAATGAACAGCACTTTGTGTTTCTCTGACCAATGATCAAAGAAAGTGCAAAACTGTTGCCAGGTATGAAACTCCTGTCCCACATGCAGCTCCTCCATGTTCCTTATTAACCAAATGCCACCTATTTAAATCCAAAAAGAAAATTGCACAGAATTAAAACATGATTATTGTTTATTTAACATGTGCCAAAATATTTTGCGTACAACGGTTCTAAGAAAATAATCTGGGTATATTTACAATTTGGCCAACAAGTTTATTAATTCCAGGATAACAACGACGAAATTAAAAATTTTCTTTGATTAATTAGTGGTAAACACTACAAGGGATTCACCTCCCTAGGACTTGATATGTACAACGGTTCTAGTAATAAAAAAAAATCTATCGATATTTTGACCGCCATAAATGAAATTATTGTTGTGGTAAACTACGTCCCCAAAATATCCACAATACAAGCTAAGGAACCGGCCCCACGCTCATGAGAGGCAGTACGTACATGGGAAACAGCTGTGCGTGGGTGGGATTCCTAGCTTGTATATAATCCAAACTTTGCTTTGTTCAAACTTGTGTGATACAGCAGGCATATTGTTATTATTACTATTATTCATCAGGGATCCAAGGTTACATACATTTCCTGTTTTAAGATGTTCTCAGGGAGTATCTTGTCCTTAACCTGGGGACCACCTGTATACATATTAGTACAAAAACTGTCAATAAATGAAAGGCTCTAATTGATTTTTTAACTTCTAATACAATCTAATTATCACACTATATATATATATATATATATATATATATATATATATATATGTGATTCTTGGTTTGTGTAAAATCCAACCCGATGCTTTGCTTAAAAGCTGTTTAATACAGCGGGCATATGCTTTAAGAGAGCAATGTATAAAGTTGCTATTTTTGGATTAAAAGAGTGAGGTACATTGTATTCTCATTTGCATGTCCCCGCCTTTTAGACATGCAAATGGGCTTATTAATGTATTATTCGTTTTCTATATATATATATATATATATATATATATATATATATATATACTCATAGGATGTCTTAGAAAATAAGTTCTTGTGGAGGAAGAGATGATAGTTATTTACATTTCACTCTTTGGTATTGTCATAGTATATAATATTCAGCTCCTGATCTATTTGACCTTATAATAAATTATATATATATATATAACAAAACAATATTTTCATGTTAATAAAGATGCATTTTATACTGTGCAATTGTATTAAATCGCATATTATTTTAATTTTAACAATTCACTGTATTTGATTAACTTGCATTAAGTAGCAGCTGTATCAACGCTTAAAAGATATAACAGGTTTAAGACACAATCAGTAATCACATTGTTTACCTTTCAGTCAGCGTTTCAAACACAGGCACAAGATTTTAACTTCCTGCTCCCACAATGCACCGGGTGTGCATACACACACTGGGCATGCCTGCAGGACACGGTACACGGAGACTGCTTCTGCGCATGCTCAGAACTGCTCTCGCTGGAAATGACTTCTCAGGGAAGCACAAGTTGTGATTCTTTGAGACAAATAAATAGCAGTATCTGTTTAGGTGGCTGTATTTTGCAAGTTATATGTCTTCAACTGCATGGATGTGAACTACATTTATGAGAAAGGAGTTGCTAACTTGTGTGTGTCCCACAAATTGGACCTGTAATTTGATTAATTCAGTACAATAATATTCATTATATTTTTAACATTTTACTATAGCTTATAACAATTGCAAATTGTAAGGTAAAGGATCCTTCCTTTTAGCTGACCTCCAGCAGTGGTGGTCATAGGCTGAGATTTTAGTGAATTCTTGCTAGTATAAAGCAGGGGTGTCTGCTGGGCCGCACACAGGTCTGGATTTGAGGATTTCCTTTCTGTGCACAGGTCAATCAGGATGATTGAAGAAGCATTAGTCTCACCTGGGTGCATCAGGAATATCCACAAATCCAGGCCTGTATGCGACCCATCCCTGGTGTAAAGCTTATTATTTGCCAGGACCCTTATGCCTAACCCCAAATCCTAAATGCCAAACCTAACTCCTAACCCCAGCTCCTAACCTTACCCTTAACCCTAAAGCTAGGAAATTGACTAAAATCTCTGCCACGCCACCTAGTAGCTGATGTCACCACTACAGAAGGTCAGCTAAGAGGAAAGTTCCAAGCTAAAAAATAGGAATAAAGATGATGAAACTCTAGTTATCATGTGACATTAAAAAGAAACCTGTGTGAATAAAGAAAACAAATGAAATTGTGCATACAGTCATATTAAAGTAGGATTGCTTTTTGGTTTGCAGTTTTTTCTTTTAATTAATTTTTATATTTTGACCATGTGTGTTTAGTTCTGCTCTGAAAAGCACTTAAACAGAGTTCACACGTTTTATACCTTGTAAAAAAAATATATACCGGTACGTAAAACCTTATATTGTAAATCACTGCAAGAACATTTATAGAAATTGGCACCACAGAATCAAGTTGTTTTTAGAGGCAGATTTAAGTTTCATGGATTATGAAGCATCTGAGGCGAATCAGTAGTGTATGGAAACATTGTTTTGCATGGAAAATACCGAAATAAACATTAATAAAATTGCCCTGATGTTTGCACATTTCTTTAGTTTTTTGCCACTTGATTTTGAGAAGGCATGACCCTTGCAAACAATAGCTAAATTAGCATAAAATTCATAATTTGTTTTGGCCAGTCATAGGTAGCTATACCATTGTTTCAATTACTGGGAAGTCAGTTGGCAGTAAGGCATCATGGGATGTGTAGAGTTGTTTTCCTTCCACACAGAAGGCAAGGAGCAGCTCCGACATTGCTCCGTGTGTCTCTGCATTGTGCTGCAGTTGGCTTGAAAGTTAGAATAGGGTTAAAAAACGTACCCAAATGCAGTGTTTTCATTTATACTGGGTCTATGTAAGCGACTTTGGGGGTGTGAAAATCACATTTTCTTAATAAAATAAATCTCTGTGTTTATAGAATGACTCAATATAATGTGTGTTAGATTAGAAAAGGGTAAAATCATTTAGCTTACGGTGGGCAAATTGTGATAGAATCCCTTTACCGTACAGAAAATAAATAGTAGATTTGAATGTCTAAAAATAAGTTACAAAAATTATTTCTTGCTCAGGTTTCCCAGAAATACAGTTATGCATTGCACTCTGGAAAAATGGGTGGGGACATGTAAATGAGCCCACAATGCATTTTCACTCTTAAATCCAAATATATATATATACATATATATATATGTCACAGCCCGCTTTTTGTTGGGCTTGAAAAGCTTGCTAGATCGATCCTACCTGCAGATTGAATCTACACACACAGGATGGCTTATCAGGATTCTAGGTCAAGTTGCATATTCTCAGAACAGGTTACTGAGTTCCAGAACAAGATGCAGAACTGGGAGCAAACTGGGTATGGCGTTTTGCTACTGGAAGTGACTACTGGTCGCCCTTAAAGTGATACTACCCTCATACGATTTTTATTGGCAGTGGAAATTGTCCTTAGGGGTACACGCATATAACTAGGGCTTGGGGAAGCATCGGAAAACAAAACAGGTTAACAGTTAGACTTTGTTCCTATAGCCCCAGCAAAGTGATATAGTCCTTCGCTATAAATGTGTTTATGGCCATAATAATAGCCCTTAGTCCATCTGGTTACAATGCTTAGTGTACATAGGGGTCCCATTACCAGGCGCAAAAAAATCCAACTGTTCCTGGTTTTGTGACTGTATATATATATTGTTGTTCTGTCGTATAAGTTGAATAAATAAGGTGATAATACAAAACCTTGCCACACTACTTTCCAAATCTTAAACCATTTGGTTGTTTCACATACAGATTCCTCATGTAGAGGATGAGATGGTCTGGTACCCCCATCCTTTTAGGAATTTACCACATGTTGCTGTGATCCAGAGACTTTAGTATGTCAATCAGAAAAAAAATATATTTTTATGGATCTCTCTTGCTTTCCTTATTATCCAACGGACATTGGCAATTTGATCTCTTGTTCCTCTTCCTCTGCAAAATCTGGGTTGAGCATCTGGTAGTTCTCAGTTCATATATTATTGTAGCTGAATTTGCAGGATCTTTAACATTACCTTGCTGTCATGTGAAATGAGAGCAATTATTGAATAATGAGAGCACATTTTGGCACTGCCTTATTGGGATTGATATATCGACTGACCTTTTCTAGTCCACTGGCAACTGTTGAATATTCTTAATTCTTTGGCATAATGTAAGCAACACTTTTATAGCTTCTACTTGTCAGATTTTGAACAGTTCATATATGTTTAGAGGTCAGAAATACTCAATCTGAGGCCAGACATGCTGTGCCTTTATTCTTTGTAAGGCTGGTCTAAAAGAAGCCAGTAGAAGAAGTACCTTATCCAAGGCTCGACTCAAGAAAGCCAGTATCAGGAACAGGTATACTGCAGGCATAATACAAATAAGGACCAGAGGAAATAAATGAAAGTCATATAGTTAAAGAACAAAAGGCTGGCATATATTTTTCATTAGTGTGTGGTCAAGCAGGAGATCAAAGTCTTACAACAAAAGAGAGAATCCAGAAAACAAAGCCACAGGAATTAGGCAGAAAAGTGAGCAAACAAGCCTTCCATATCTACAGGTGGAAGGTGGAATAGGTCAGAATAGACAAGAACTTGAGGACCGGAGTAAGCAAGTACTGGACAGGTTTACTGACCAGACACAACTGGTATTGTCAGGAACTTGAGGACTGGAGCAAGTAGGTAAGGGATTGGTATATAGACAGGACACAAGTGGTACTGACAGAAACTTGAGGACTGGAACAAGTAGGAACCAGATTGGTATACAGACAGGATACAGTTGGTATTGACAGGAACTCAAGGACTCAAGTGAGTAAGTTCCAGATTGGTATACAGACAGGATTCAACTGGTGCTGACAGGAACTCGAGGAGCAGGGAGCCTTGTCCACAGGAATACTTAAGTAGTATTGGAGGACTAGCTGCAGGGAGAAGCTGGAAACAAACAATGAGCTCAAATAGGACACCAGCATTGCAAAGAACAGACACTGAGGTACTGGGCTTACATCCTTAAATAGTGCAGATGGAAGTCGCACACCAGCTGCAATTATGATAAGTCATAGGAACGCTGCTCAGGTACATAACCTTTCCAATGGACCAACTTTTTCAATCTTCTTTCATAGTACTTGGAATCTAGATTTCTATGTGCCTCAATTTCTTCTTGTCCTTGAACATCACCAGGAGGGGTAGTGGTAGGAACTACTGTATACTGATTCCTGGTGACAGTTTTGATAAGACTTACATAGAAGGATGTATTCATCTTTATGGAATATGGTAAGTCCAGTTGGAAGGTAGTGTGGTTAAAGGCATAGCTAAGTTTTCTGGATTATGAATGCATCTAATAGAGGAGAATCAGTAGTGTATGCAAACATTTTTTGCATGAAAAAATACCAAAATAAGCATTAACAAACTCACCCTGATGTTTGCTAAATCTCTTTGCAAGTTTGCAAGCAGTCTCTTTTGTTAGTTAACACCCCTAAAAATCCCTGCTAACATTAGCATACAATTCATATTTTGTTTTAGCCAATCATAGGCAGCTATACATTTTAATACAATGTAACAGTGATGGAGGTTTGTGCAGGAAGGAATCATGGGATGTGTAGTCCCCCTGTTGAAGGAAACAGGAAGAGCCAAACACTGATCTGTATATCTCTGCATTGAGCTGCTGCTGGTTTGAAGGTTAGTAAAGAGTTAAAATCTGTACTTGAATGCAGTGTTTCTATTGGTAGGTACACTGTGTCTATGTAAGCAGCTCTGGGGTATGGAAAACAAGTTTTATTTTTTAATAAAATAAATCTGTTTGTGTATAGAATGAGGATGTGTGTAGTTAGAAAAAGGTAGAAACAGGGAAACTTAGATATACCTTTAATGTAGGCAGGAATCTTATAAGGACCTATGTTGCAAGGGCAAAGTTTTTGAGAAGACTAACGTAAATTAAGGTTCGTAGTGCACAACCAGGCCATATCCCCTACTTAGTAGTTGTGTATCGGGGACCTTCTCTTATCAGCATGTTTCTTTTAGAATTCAGAGGCTCTTTTCACATTTACTTGTATCTGGGACCAAACCTGTTGCTCCTTAACTCTTTCATCATCAGCAGGAAGTTCAGATGAAGCAAAGGAAACACACTGGGTTGGTAGTTCAGAGCTGCCAAGTGAAGAAGTGGAACATAATGATCTCACTAAAATTACAAACCAACTATACCAACATGCTCCAAAGTATGAAAGGAGATAAAAGATATCGGAATTAAATACGTTTGCCTAGTTTTCCTGCCATTCAGCTGAGGCCTTTTTGACATCTGGCTGTCTGGGTCTCCTCCGACCCTCTGTCATCCATTTCACACAGCCCAACAATTGTTGAGGGATCTTCTGTAGACCTGCATCCAACAAGCACCCAACCTGACAGAGATGGGAATAGATCAGGCTACGTGCTGCACGTAGGGAGGGAGGCGAGTGATGGCTCTCTTGTGCCATTAAGTTGAGAGCAGGCAGCAGTGAGCAAGAACACATGAGATTACCGAAGAGTGAGCAGAGTGACGATACAGACGGGAGTGAGTGGCGGGAATGTAGAGACAGAGACATGGGTGTAGGAACTGGGGGGGGGATGGGGGGGGGGATATTTTTTCTATGTATATATAAGCTATTTTACAGCCTATATAGTTAAATATAAGCTATTTTACAGCCTTTATATACAATGAACTGTTATGGCTCCTACACCCCTGTTCACAGATTTAATGTATACAATTGACTGTGGCAGGAGGGCAGATCTCTACTTTAACAGCACGGCAACTGGAGGATAAGAATAAAAGGGTTGCTTATGGAGCTGCTTGCTGCTCATTGCCAGAGAGTTGGGAACTCAGACTGAGCAAGAGCACAGCTTGATCACTTAAACAATTATATCCGTCGTCACCAGTCTTATAAAATAACCAAGCTATTGGAAACGCCATATAATAAGAAAATAACATGTTTATTGTGATATATGTGAGCTGCTCAGTGTTTTACATGTACTGTAAAGTATACTACTAACATAATTATTTCTATTACTTAAACTGATTCAGATGCAGCAATATTAACATTTAAATTTACAGCCGAAGCAAAACAATATACCACCACCACCTAGTGGCTTTATTGCAGTTCACACATTTGCTGAAGGCCCAATCCAACTTCCTATGTCTGTGGCTGATTTTAAGTAAAAAACCTAAACCTGCATAGAGTCAAAGACTCATTTTTTTCTGCTCTTCTCAGAAAAAAGGTATATCATACTACCTGACTGTAATTTAGGTTCCTAATACCTTAAGTATAAGTACAAGTGACAAAGAGTGTATTTATTTACATTCCATAATATTTAGAACCAGATGCTTATATTTTTCTAGTTGAAAACTGTTGATCTTCTCCTTTTGAAGATTAATATTCTAATCTCAAATTGCCTTATACAGACACTGAGGTATTATAAAGGTGTGAATCCTCATGAACATATGACTAAAAAAATGAATATTCTACCTGAAAAAGAAAGCAAACAAATACTAAAATCCTACACAAAAAAAACCTTGAGAATCAACAAGAGTAACAGACATTACATAGTAAAGTATACATTTACAAATACCTCCTTGCTGCACTATTAAAATATCTCATATCATACAGATAATCATATTCAAATATCTGTAAATAAACTAAACTCAGGTTTGGCCCTTTTTTATCATTTTACTGATTGTACAAGCAGTTTAACACAATGACAAAAATATAAAAGATACACATTAAAAACAACTAAACTTAATATGTACAGAATATAATCTGAAATAATGGGGCGCGCTATAACTCACAGAGGAATTGCAAAAAATCATCACTTCTAGATCATTTTACCTTTTGAAGGTAGCAATTCATTTTCGGCTGATGGTAAATAAAACCCTACTTATGATCTTTGTCTACACTACTCTATGATAAAATAAGAAATTCTCAAAGCTCAATGTAACACCTATACACTATAAATACATTACTTTACACATTTTCCAGGATTTTTCTCAAAGGACACTTCAATGGTTGTAAAGAAACCACTGATACCTTACAACAAAAATTTAATTAGATATGCTTGTGGTCACCCATTTCGTCATAGCTTATAGGGGAAGGGAGGTTTAAGTTGGGTATGTGGACGCGTTGCTTGTTTCCTGTTTACTGTCTGACTGGCCATTTGTTTAGTCCCCTATAAAACGGTTTACCCATCCCCAATAAAGTGAGATGTGGTCAACGATTGCAAGCATGAGAGCTGCACTTTGTTAGCTCAAAGAAACTATTTTATAAGACAGTTACGCTATTTTCAAAAGAGAATCTATGCACTATGTCTGCGGTCACTGGTAACCAGAGGGAGTTCCAAAGCATGCCTGTCCTGCTGGTCCCATATCGTGACATACCTAGATAAAGTTAAAAAAATAGAGAATTTTTTTTCAAGAATGATTGGACCCATGAAAAAAGATAAATATTTTTCTAACCCAGTAACTTTGTATTGCAATTAAGAGACTTTCTGTTCCTCAAATGAACTAAACCTAAAAAGAAAAATAGTATATTCACTACTGGCTTGGAAATCCTGGGCATTTTAGAAGAAATCAGAGTTAAAGAGATCTTTCAGAGCTATACAGTATTCTTTGCATTCTTATGAAATGTTTTTTTCTTAAGAAGTGTTCTCAACCTGATGTTATAGGAAAGAGAATTTCTAATTCTTTGAATTTTGTAGGGGTTGAAAAGTTTTGTGTGCATCTTTAACTGAGAATATTGATTGTATAACTGCAGTCGTCTGTGCAGTGCCTCCGTCTCACTGAGATAGACCCTGGGACACTGCATGGTGATGAACAATATATGTGAAGTAGCAAGTATGCTTTTTTAAATTGGTGTTTCTTGAAGCTCATAGAAAAAGAGAATACTTTAAATACTTCCACCTCTACTTTTAAACCATTTTTTCATAAAATAGCTAAACCTCACATTGATATAATTACTTGGTCAGATCATGCACACATTTCTATAGCTTCAAGGCAATAGTAAGACAATCCTAGTGTTACCGGAAATATAATCATTCACCTTTGACAAATCCAATATTTATTATTATTATTACAGTTTTTTGTATAGCGCCAACACATTACGTAGCACTGAATATACTGTATAAGGGTCAAACTGAATATCAATGAAACAGCAGGCATGTCCTTATCTACGCTTTGGATAGCGCAAAAGGCAGTTTTGAGGGGCAGATTGATAACCTTATCTTCTCATGTTAAAAAATCTGTAACACAATAGCTTCCAAATTTATATGTAAAAATTCTGAGGCTAGAAACAAAGCATTAACAAACCCCACAAGATACTTGTCACGCCTGCCAGATTTGGGGGACCAGGCTAACCCCAAACCTCTCTCTCTCTCTACAGGTCGCAACTTTTTGTTCAGATCTCGACACCAGCAGGCACTTCAGATGACAGCATCATTACTGCAGAGACATGCACCTCAGACCCCTTTTCTTAGGATCTAAGAATCACACACCATGTACCTTCTTCTAATTACACATTTTCTCTTCTCTTACAGAGCTATAAAACTAGCTTCCGCCTTCATGAATAAAGCCAGAGCCTTCACACGTGGCTGATCGCAGGGCCATAAAAATTATTTTGAATTATTTAACCATTTGTATACCCCAGATATGACTGTTAAACAAGTTGTTAGTACTTTCTTACCACACATATAATAAGTGATGAACCCCAAACAGTCCAGTGGGCCCTTCTGTTCATGACAATACTCTATTGCAAATTGCAACAATGCAAACTACCTTACAGCTATTCATTTTACCCCACAGGGAATATGAAATTAAACTAACCAAACAGAAATATTATGAAAAAGTTAAAAAGGCTGACACTATACTAGCCAATACATTAAATAATGAAAAAGCTAAACATAAAGTAACAACTATGTGCGAAGGTGAGGAGGATGATGGCCAAGGAGGACAGTCAAGCTACAGCACCAAGTGGTGGCCCCAGAGTGACAGTCAGTTACAATGGTTGGGAGAGGGTCGCCAAGGATCTATTGAGCCAGTTTCCCACCCCTGGAGTTTCAGGCCTGGTGGACCAGCAGGATCTAGCCTCCATGTTAGGTGAATATCACATATATGACACCAACATGGAACCACATGTAAAACACACACACTACACATGTACATGATGACCAACAAGAAGGTCATGCGCAGCCTGGTCATGCGCGATAGGGAGGAGAAATGACAGAATCATGCCTTGCCAAGCTACTCAGGATGGGGGCGGACCAGAGCGCATTCCAGCAATTGACTACAGACGCCTAGCTCCGCGCACTGATCCCCAGCCCTGCCTCCTCCACCCCCGAGGCCTCCCTCACACACCTGCAGCCTCCCATGCCTCCACCACGACCACCGCCACCAGCACCCCCACTGTATGTGCCGCTGCCTCCTGCGGAGATGCCACCCACAGGGAATTGGGGCCCTGATGCAAGGCAGAGGAAGATGTAGGGGCTGCACATATTTTTGGTGCCTTCTCAACAGCATTCCTCAGTGACACTCTATTGGTCCAAATATTAACATAATCAAGCCTGGCTACAGAGTATACGATCATGGCCTACGTAATGGTGATATTACCTCCCATCACATGGTCAATGATCCTCTTCTCTGTAGGCACGTAGGGTTCTGTTTAACATTTCACCAATTGATGGTCACTGAGGAACGCTGTTGAGATGTTGCAGTCCCTATATTTTTTATAAGGCCTCATTTTGCAGGTGTTGTTTCTTTTGTTTTGTTTTGTATTAGGCACAATTCAGGTCATGAAGGCATCTCCTGCATCTGTAAGTATTGTGAATTAAATTAAATCATTGTAAGATTTCCTAGTGCCTCTCAGATGGACATTGCTTTAATGACAGCCCCACCCCCTTAACATGTAGCTCCCACCATATTAAATCTTAGCTTAAGTGTAGACTAATACCGCTATGGCAGTGGACTTGCAAAGTCTCACAAAGGCAGTAATATATGCACTAGTGAAGCATGTGATCCTGACCTCAATATCAGTGTGAGAACAGATCCTTGTGTCTGATGTAAGTTACAGTGAATCTTGCTGCTGACCTTTGTGTCTTCTCCATATTAATGGGTATTTTCCAGTATTGCTGATATGAGTATCCTTTAACATGTGCTAGCACCTGTATAGCTGATGGATGTGATATCAATGTTGATTAACAATCACATACTGTATATAGTTGTGAACATACGAGCCGTTGCTCACGCTTGCGGGCTCGCATAGCGAGGGCCGCGGCTTGCGCAGCGAGGGTCGCGGCTTGCGCAGCGAGGGTCGCAGTTGCTGGCAAGGAGCGCCGAAGGTGCTCCTTGCCAGCAATTGCGGCTCTCGCGAAGAGAGGGAGCTGTGCGTGCACGCCTTTGGACGGTGTGAGAGAGGGAGCTGTGCGTGCACGGCGCTGGAGAGAGGGAGCTGTGCAGGGGAGCCACCCCCCCCCTTACCTGCAGTTTCATTGGTACTTTAGTGGAGTCCCTGCCAGCGTGTCCGGTCTGCAGCATAGGGGGACTCCAAATTGACTTCAGAGCTATGGCGCCACACTGGAGACAGGACGGGTGGGACTCCTTACCTGCAGTTTCATTGGTGATTCAGTGGAGGGACAGAGGGAGCATCCGGGGGGACAGAGGGAGCATCCGGGGGGACAGAGGGAGCATCCGGGGGGACAGAGGGAGCATCCGAGGGGACAGAGGGAGCATCTGGGGGGCAGGGGGGAGGTAAGGGCAATCAAAAGGGGTGGTATGAGATGCAAGGGGGGTATGAGATGCGAGGAGGAGGGGTATGAGACACGAGGGAGGTATGAGATGCGAGGGGGAGGGGTATGAGACACGAGGGAGGTATGAGACACAGGGGAGAAGAAGGTGGAAGAGACACAGGGGAGAAGAAGGTGGAAGAGAAACAGGGAAGAAGAAGGTGGAAGAGACACAGGGGAGAAGAAGGTGGAAGAGACAAAGGGGAGAAGAATGTGGAAGAGACACAGGGGAGAAGAAGGTGGAAGAGACATTGGGGAGAAGAATGGGGAAGAGACACAGGGGAGAAGAAGGGGGAAGAGACACAGGGGAGAAGAAGGTGGAAGAGACACAGGGGAGGGGGGAAGAGACACAGGGGAGGGGGGAAGAGACACAGGGGAGGGAGGAAGAGACATAGGGGAAGGGAGAGAGAGGAAAGAGACTCTAACACATGCTGCTTACGTCAGAAACACACATTACATTGAGTCATTCTATACACATACAGATTTAATTTATTCAAAAAAACAAACTTGTTTTTTCACACCCCAGAGCTACTTACATAGGCACATGGTACCTACCAATAGAAGCACTGCATTTGAGTAAAAATGTTAACTCTTTACTAACCTTCAAGCCAGAATTTCCTGTTCCCCTGTATTGTTGTATTCAAATTATACCTGTATAAAATGGATTCAAATAAAAATCTAAAAAAAAAAATGCCAACAGTTTCAAAAATAGGTCATAGATGCATCTTATTTATACTGTGATGCTGTAAGAAACTACAGGCTGTATCCAAAATATAAAAAAAAACAATATTTATGTGGCCCAACATTGGCCCAACTGTAAAGCAACATTGTGAACACAACCTGTGTTCTTCCAGCATCACAGTATGAATAGGAGGCATCTACGACCCATGGCAGCACTATTTTAGGACGGCAGGCTCACCAGGACACCCTCTCCTACCCAGATCGGCGGGAGTAAATCTCTGTGTGTCTTCTGCCCCTCCCCTGCCGGCGTGTCTATATGCAGAGGCTGGGAATCTTGAATGACGTCACGTGATTCCCTGCCTCTGCAGATAGACTCGCCGGCAGGGGAGGCACAGAAGACACACACTCCCACAGATCAGGGTAAGAGAGGGGGTCCTGGTGAGGGTGAATGGCACCAGGGGGCCTAGGGGACATGGGCTGGGTACCTAGGGGACATGGGGTGGGAGAGGGCTTCCCATAAGAAAAAGGCAAATAGCCGAGTTCCAAAAAAAATAATCAATTAGGTTGCACCAATTTTTATTTTTTATTTTATTATTTTATTATTTTTATGATTATTATAATTAACCCTTCAATTTCCACAGAGCGGAAAATCAATATAGCCCAAGGTGTCAAAACTCTTAAATCCGCCCCTGCTGTATATATTGGAATGAGAAGTGTTTTGACTGGACAATTTTAGCTTATTATGTTGTGTGCCAAAGCCCTGTAATCTTTTAGCCATATAATCAAAGTCTCAGCAGGTAAATGGATCTCAACAGGGTACAGAAGAGTCCACAGATCTACTCCATCCACCAACCAGAGTTGTGGTTAGTAGAAAGCAAACCACTCCATTTTCAGATGTGAAACAAAAAATCTTGTCCCAAGCTGTCAGAGTGCGAAATTTGGAGTATGGGAAAATCAGCCAGCTGGACAGGAAAGGCCACTTGGGGGGGTTCATAAATTTGTTGTTAATGCTAAAATGGCATATCCATGAACCCCTCAAGTGGCCTTTCTCTATGGCCCGCTTTGGCCCCTGTGGGTTCCATGTATAGGATGATTGGTATAAATTCAAAGGCTGCTTTTTAAGTTGCTGTACCTACAAACATGTTCTCAGTATAAAAAAATATAAAATGGAGAAACTATTTTGTCTACAACACAATTTATTGATAAAAGTAAGAAACACATTAGAAACAGAATAAATAACAAAGTGATAATGAATAAAACACCTGCAGTTACTACAGTGAATAGTATAGTATAACAGGAAACACAAAATTGCTAATTGTATATGAAGCACACCATAAAGTAAAATATAATATTCTATATAAAATAAAGAAATGTAACCGAGATCTGATATTGGATGTAATCTCAGAGCATTGTGTAACAGTGCCCTATTTAACCCTAGGATATTATAGTGCTATGCAGCATTTGAGGAATGGTTTAGTGCACAAAGAGGAAGAGGCATATACATCCAAGTCTCTTCTTTATCTTACACGAGATAGTTTTAATACAAACCTAATTGGTCATAAAATTCAATATTTTATACATATTGATGAACCAGCACCACAAAATTACATGGGATGTTTTACTGTTGTGTATGATAATTAAGAACTTTTGATAGATATACTCTTTTTAAAGTTATATTGAATATTACTTCAGTGTTTTTGATCTTGAAACACCTCTGCCCATTAGACATTCTTTTGAATTAAGATCTGGTCGTAATAGAATGATATAACATTTTGGAAAAAATATGCAGGACAGTAACCCAGCACTGGAGGACAACATTGCAAAGACCTCAACTGCCACCATATACTTACCTTCAGTGCTAAGATAGGCGGGAATAAAAGATAACCAGACACTTACAAATACTAGCATGCTGAAAGTTATAAATTTGGCCTCATTAAAACTGTCTGGAAGTTTCCTAGATAGAAAAGCCACCACAAAACTGACCATTGCCATTAGACCCAAGTATCCCAGCATGCACCAGAATGCAGTAGTTGAACCTTGATTGCATTCAATGATGATCGTACCAACTTTAAAAGTTGTGTTTTTTTGCAAGAAAGGGGGGGAGAAGGACAGCCAGAGAGCACAAAGGATCACCTGAACTGATGTTGATACAAAAACTATGGAGTTAGCCAGGTGGGGTCCAACCCATCGTTTTAGGCTACTGGTTGGTTTTGTGGCCCTAAATGCAAAAACTACCATGATAGTTTTGCCCAAAATGCAAGATACACAAAGAGAGAACACAATCCCAAACGCAATTTGCCTGATAACACAGGTTATATTTCTGGGCTGTCCAATAAAGACAAAGGCACATACAACTGACAAGAGGAGAGTGATTAGTAGGATATAACTAAGATCTCTGTTGTTGGCTTTCACAATTGGAGTATTTCTATAAATGATGAAGATAATAAAAATGATGACAGAAAATGTTGCTGTAAGCACTGCTGTTCCAACCAAAGCTGCCCCCAGTGGTTCTTCGTAGGACAGGAACTCAATAGACTTTGGAATACATGCATTTCTCACTTCGTTTGACCAATAGTCATCAGTACACTTCAAGCAGTGGGACATATCTGCAAATAAGTTTATAATATTGATTTGTATCCAGTTAATTTGTCACCCTAATAACAAAAAAATGGTTATTTCATTTATGTTTAACCAATACCTTTCCGTAACACCAACAACGATTTTGTAGAACTCCAACAAAACCTTTAAAGGATTCATTTATTAAATCTTATTCCTGTGTTTCATAAGCATTTATGTCACACATGAAATAAGAATTTGCGCTCTTTCATTTTTATTTTATGGTCACTAAAATTAAATAATAAAACCCAATGATGTTTCAGAATACTAACAGCCTTATTAAATTGCGATTCGGCCAAAAACTTCTGTAAAAACAATATGCTCTGTGCTTATATAGAGCCCTTTTCAGTTGTTGAACATTTCCTTGCAGTCAGGTGTGTACAAGTCAAGAAGCCTTACAAAATAGATACATGTCTCTAGGATCACAACAGAGCCATTTCCCATATTCCCTTGGAAGTAAAACATTTTAAATATTAAATATTCAGGCTTCATCCCCAACATTAGTTAATAAATTACATTCAGTAAGATGAGAGGCAGAAGGAGTGTACAATTCTTTAATTTCCCCAGGGACAATCTTTCAAGTAGAAGTGATCTTTTTAAGATCTCTAAAAACTGTACAAGAAATTAATTCAATATTGTAACATAGGAACTATGCCTAAGTACATTTAAGTCTGCCCTGTATATAAGTTACAGTGCCTTGCAAAAGTATTCACCCCCTTGGCATTTTTCATGTTTTGTTGCCTCACAACCTGGAATTAACATGGACTGTTTGAGGATTTGCATCATTTAATTTACAGAACATGCCCACGACTTTGAAGATGTGTTTTTGTGAAGCAAACAACGAATAGGACAAAATAACAGAAAAAAACAATGTGCATAACTATTCACCCCCCTAAAGTCAATACTTTGTAGAGCCACCTTTTGCAGCAATCACAGCTCCAAGTCGCTTTCGATAAGTCTCTATGAGCTTGCCACATCTTACCACTGGGATTTTTGCCCATTCCTCCCTCAAGCTGGATGGTTTCCACTTGTGAACAGCAATCTTTAAGTCTGACCACATATTTTCGATTGTATTGAGGTCTGGCTATGACTAGGTCATTCCAACACATTTACATGTTTCCCCTTAAACCACTCAAGTGTTGATTTAGCAGTGTGTTTGGGGTCATTGTCCTGCTGGAAGGTGAACCTCCATCCTAGCCTCAAATCACCCACAGAGTGGTACAGGTTTTGCTCAAGAATATCCCTGTATTTAGCACCATCCATCTTTCCCTCAACTCTGACCAGTTTGCCAGTCCCGGCTGCTGAAAAACACGGTGTTCTTTGCGCCAGATATAGCGTTTTCTTTTTAAGTCTCATCAGACCTCAGCATCTTCCTTCATACATTTTGGGAGTCTCTCCAGTTTTTGCTCAAGAATATCCCTGTATTTAGCACCATCCACCTTTCCTTCAACCCCAGTCCCAGGATGGTGTTCTTTGGGTGATGTGATGTGTTCGGTTTGCGTCAGACATAGTGTTTTCTTTGATGGCAGAAAAGTTCAATTTTAGTCTCATCAGACCAGAGCACCTTCCTCCATACATTTTGGGAGTCTCTCACATGCCTTTTCGCAAACTCAAAACGTGCCTTTTTATTTTTTTACTGAAAGTAAAAAAAGTAAAGCTTTCTTCTGGCCACTCTACCATAAAGCCCAACTCTATGGAGCGTATGGCTTATTGTCGTCCTCTGTACAGATACTCCAGTCTCTGCTGTGGAACTCTGCAGCTCCCCCAGGGTTACCTTAGGTCTCTGTGCTGCCTCTCTGATTAAAGCCCTCATTGCTCGGTCTGTGAGTTTTGATGGGCGGCAGTCTCTTGGCAGGTTTGCTGTTGTGCCATGTTCTTTCCATTTGGTTAGGATAGATTTGATGGTGCTCCTGGGCATCATCAAAGATTTGGATATTTTTTATGACATAACCCTGACTTGTACTTCTCAACAACATTGTCACTTACTTGTTTGGAGAGTTCCTTAGTCTTCATGGCAGTGTTTGGTTAGGGGTGCCTCTTGCTTAGGTGTTGCAGCCTCTGGGGCCTTTCAAAAAATGTGTGTATATTTAATGACAGATCATGTGACACTTAGATTGCACACAGGTGGACATCATTTCACTAATTATGTGACTTCTGAAGGTAATTGGTTGCACCAGAGCTATTTATGGGCTTCATAGCAAAGGGGGTAAATACATACGCACATGCCAATTTTCTGTTTTCTATTTAAAAAAAATAGTTTTATGTATACATTTTTCTCATTTCACTTCACCAACTTAGACTATTGTGTTCTGATCCATCACATAAAATTCAGATTAACAAAACATTGAACTTAAGGCTGTAATGTAACAAAATAGGTAAAAAGTCAAGGGGGTGAATACTTTTACAAGGCACTGAATATGGGTCCTCCAAATAAACAATAAAATATATACTTTGAAAACATATAAAATTACTTGTCTGTCTAACTTACTGTCCTGAATATTCTGCAGCACTGATATAAAGAAAAAAAAAGGCAGTTTTAAAGCTATATCTAATTATAGTACACGCTTCTGATAAATAAAAAAAAAATATATAACTTTAATGTCTTACTTTATTTCCTCCCTCTGCTCATTACTTTATTTCTTTTGGACATTCTCTAGCGGGAGAGGACACCCATCTGTCACCTATGCGGTCATTAAAATGTTATCGGCAGCACTGGAGCAAGTACTTGTGATGGGAATCAATAGTGATACCCAGCCCACACAGTCTCCAAGTGTGGCGGGGTATCAAGGGCATCCTGGGTGGCTGTAGAAAGATTTTCAGTAGGTCCCCATCTGTAATCCAAGGGCTGTGTGGTAGCATCTCCAGTGGGGACCACAGAGGATCAGCCGACAGAACAATCTCCAAAAGCAAGGTCAGTGGAACAATCTGCACCACTGAGTCAGAAACATGATAATACTCCCTTGGAGAACAAGTGGAAAACAGATCCAGTGGGGATCTGGCCTAGCTTGACTTCCTGACTTCAATGACTTTACATTATATCACAAAAGTAAATCAGCCTTTGCTTAGTACTAATTGTATTCTGTACTGTACACATTCAGTGTTGTCTGTAAGTCATCCTTGTCACAACCCAGGGGAGGGGTGTCTGCTTTACCCCCAAAGCTCCTGCCTTCTGCTATAGTAATTCCCTTTCAGGATCATGAGAATGAGGCCTTCTTGGTGCGATCATACCAGGGTTATCAGGAGGAGTGTCAGGAACACAGGGGCTTATAAAGGCCAGGGAGACCAATCATATTCACAGATCCAATCCGGTTCTTCAATTGCATCTTCCAGGGTAGCAGCAGAGGTTCAGGATACAAAGTGATTATAGCCCAGTTAAATAACAAAAGCCATGAAACACACCAATTCTATGGGTTACAGTAAATGCATATCTTTATTTGTCATTTCACATGTTTTTTTTATACCATTCTTACATGTCAAACATCACAAAAAAATGTGCCTTAAATCAGAATCTACCCCCTTTGAAATACTTTAATTTCTCCCAGATGGTCCAAGATTTCCACTAAGGAGGATTTGATCCAGCCTGTCTGTTTCCCTAGCTAGGTGTGGAAGAGTTTATGGCCCCAGCTGTCAGCTACCTCCTGTTAAGATCTGGGCACAGCAGGGGCTGAAAAGATAATATAGGCACTGGAGCCAGAATGCTAACAGAATGTCTGGGCCCTCTCCTGATGGCTGCTTGAACCACTTCCTGTGGACTGTTCTCCACCTCATATTACCTGGACACATGATGGGGATTTCAGTTCCACTCTTTTCCTGAGCCAGGGTATGTTGCCAGCGGCTCTTCTGCTTCTGCCCCAGTAGTAGCGGATGAGGTGACTGGACCCTCTTAACCATGGCTTCTGTACTGGAACCGGGTGAACTCTGGAGACACCTGGATCCTTCCCTGTATCTTGGCTGGATCAGCTGCTCAAAGCTGCTGGTTAGGATCTTGGCTCCGTACAGCGGCCAATTGGAAGGTTGTTTTCCTCTGTAAGGCTGTCACTGCTGATGGCTTTGAGGGAGGAGCATGTGTTGACACCAGCATCAGAATTCCATGGCTTGTGCCCTCTCCTGATCTCACTGTGGGGTGTTTCTGTAGTTGTGGATCAGCTTGATCATCTTCCTGGCAAGCGATCAGGATTAGTTAGCCTTGCCCTGTTGTAGATACATTTTGGTGGGGCTCTTGCTGGGGTCCGCCTTCTCTGCTATCACCTTGGCTGTAGAGGTTGAAGCGTGCATTGGCTTCAGTGTTAGGGACCCAGGGATTGTTCCCTCTCCTGATTGCTTTGTGAATAGTCTCTGTCTTTGTGGATCCACTTGCTTCTCTTACTGGCAAGTAATCTGGATTAGTTTGACCTTGCCCTGTGGTAGTACCATAGCACTGCCTTCAATTTACTGGTTACTAGCAGGCTGGACAAAACTTTTGCTACCTTCTGGGGTAGCTCCATGGTAACAGGGCTCATGCTGGGGCCCACCTGCTCTGCTGTCACCTTGACTGTAGCAGATGCTTTCAAGCTGGACACTTTAGTAGCTTGCTTCTAAGGTGGCTTGGCCCAGGTATTCATCTGAGAGGCTGTCTCCATTGCTATCCTTGCGGATAGAGCATGAGTTGGCTCTGGTTTCAGGGTCCCAAGTATTACTCCCTTTTCTGATCTCCCTACGGGTAGTCTCTGTATTTGTGGATCAGCCCAATCCTCATCAGGATTGCTTTGGCCTTACCCAGTTGTAGGTTCACATGGGCCTTTTTTTTCCTTCTCTGCTACCATCTCGCCTGGAGCTGGTTCAGTGGAATATCAGTCTGGTCTTTTAATGACAGGATTCCAGGCCTGCATCCTCCCATGATCTTGGATCTTTTTCTGGTAGCCTGACCATCTCTATTGGCTAGAACTCCTTCCAGTGGCAGGCAACTGTAACTCTCTCCAGGTGCCAGTTAGCATTGCTGGTCCACTCTGGACTTTCAGCTACAAAGGACTTCTTATTTCTCACTGTTGCTAGGTCACAATGGGCTACCAGCAATACCTCTGACTGCACCCTGGTTGTAGTGATCGATACCTCTGGCACCTCCTTGTCCACCTCTTCCGCTCGGCAAAGGCTCAGCAATGGTCCACCATGACACCATCCAAGAGTGGTTACTCCAAAAATATGTGCACCCTGAATTTTTACAATGATCTAGCCAGCTTGAGTTCCCAGGATGCATTTTCATCTCCCTCGCCCAATTAGCAGGGCTTCTTCCAGCCCTTGAGCCAGGTCCCACCTGGGGCTGCCTCCTCCAGCAGATACTCATACAAATACTCATACTAAGTTCATTTCTTTGTAGATCAACTACTCAATCAACGCTACCTCTTCTATCCCTGTTCAGTTTCCCATTCTCATTGGTGGTGCTCAAATAAGATTTCCCAGGGTTCTGCCTTTCTGATACCACACTCTGGATCTGTCGCATAGTCATTCCATCAGCTCAAGCCTGTAGTAGGAGGGCCATTGTGAATCAGTAGCCGGCATCATCAGGTTCTCATACTGATCATCCAAGGCAATCGCCTCTTACAACAGGTACTTCAACCACCCTGCTGGAGCCACTGGGAGACTATACACTTCTTCAACCGGTAGGATTGCTTGTGGTGCAAGATGCTGGATTACCAGCTGCTGAGCTTTCTTTTCTCCTCCACACCTCTGGAAGATACTGATCTCTGCCCGGGGTAGATCGCCATGATACAGCACATGCTTGCTGCTACTGCCGGCTCCTGCACTGACACCACAAGACACTATCTGAGATCCTACCACTGACACTATCTGTCACAACCCAGGAGAGGGTCTGCTTTGCCTCCAAAAACTCCTGCCTTTGACTACAGGTATTCTTCCACTGAATCATTAGATAGAGGGCTTCTCGGTGCCAGACGGTCATATCAGGACTATCAGCAGAAGTATCAGGAGTACAAGATCACTGTACTCTTCAATGGGCTTGAAAAGGGAAAGGAAACCAATCCTACCCACATATCCAATCCGGTCCTTCAATAGCAGAAGATACAGCCCTGTAAAAATAATACAAGCCTTCCCTCTAAATAAAAAACACAATTTCTAGGTGTCCCAGGAAGAGCATATCTTTATTTGTCATATAATTTTTACATTACAGACATCAAAGAACAATTGCCTTAACAAATTAGAGTCTACCACTTTGACATATCTTAATTACCCCTAATTCGGCTAGAACTTCCACCAAAGGCCTGATGCCAGTCTGTCTCTTTCCCCAGCAAGGTGCCAAGTAGTCTACAGCCCCAGCTACTAGCTACAACCTGTCCGGGTACAGCATGGGTTGATAAGATAATGTGAGCCCTGCAACCAGAATGTCTGGGTGGGGGTTTGGGTCCAGCTTGAGTAGGTGAATATTTCTATTGCTTAATGCAATAGTTGCAGCTTAAAACTCTACACACAAAATAATGTCCCTAAAATAGAAAATTATCCCTCTAGGCTATTGACATCGTTTTTCCAATGTCCCTATGGCCATTACAAAACCCCTTTGATTCAACTGGCCAAGTGACTGGTGTTTGCTTATATGTCTTGCCAAGTCCCTGGATGACTTGGAAATTGTCTAGATTGTCTTAAAATATACATATAATATAATGTGTAGTGTAATATTCTTACTGACCTGTTCAGTATTTAATGCCCCAACCCAGACACTTAACAATACATAAGAAAATATATATCATTTAATACAACTTTACATACCTGTCTGGTTTGATATCTCTCCTTCATCACAAATGATACAGTCAAAGCAGCAAATGGGTTTTCCTGGCTGAGTTGCCTTCCTGTAACCTACTGGGCAAGTATTACTGCAAACAGAAAGTGGTACCTTGAAAATAAACAAATAACTTGGGTTATGTTATGAAAAATAGGAGTAGCACATAATATGCTTCTGGTACAAAACTCTAAACTCTGATAGAAAATAGAAGTGTTATGCAACAAATATAGAATATACATATGAGTTTCAGTCTATGGGAAACACACTGATTTGTTGCAACAAATATTTTATTATATTATATTAAAAGCTTTATTCAGAATCTGAGAGTGAAGGACAATGCCTAGGGCCATATTAAAATCGAAGCCCGTAGTGGCACCGGTACACCCTCAAAGCCTGCTTGAAATTAGCTGGAGTAACAGAGCTATTACAATAGCGAAGCCCCCAAAAGACCTGGCCGACATCGAAACCAGTAAACCTTTTTTGCGCACGTTGCATGTTGGGCTGTGAACATGGTCAATTAGTCAAACCCGTAGTTACGGGTTTAGACAGAGCCAATAGTAAAAGAGATTGTTATGATTACGTCACAAAAAAATGGAGGTTAGATTTCAACCCCTTACGGGTTTGAAGTACGAATTACGATCGGACCCACATTCCAGATATAATGCAATATTAGTATATCAGTAAATCTTATATTCAATACCATGCAAGTTCTATTATATGTATTAACACATTGATTGATAGATATAACACGGAAATAAAACATAAAAAAAGTATTTATATTGCAGACTTGCCAGCTTGAGAATGTTGTGCTATTAATTGTAAATACCTCTCTAGTACCCGTAGGCTTTTTGCTTCCATTTGCGGGTTACTGGTTTGTACACCAGTAGTTTCATAGCAATTTAATAGCGATTTGCGAACGTAACATTTACGGGCTCGACAGATCAAAGGCTTTACGGCAACGGAGTTCCGATTTCGACAGCCCATAGGTTTTTCTGTATGTAACCCGCAGATCGTTTGCGGGTAGCTGTATGAGGCCAATTTAGCTGTAAGTCTAGCGGGCTCCGTTACGGGCTATGGGTTTTCAAGTTGGGGGAATTTAATAGGGCTTCTAGTCTATTACAGTTAGATTATTAGTATTTTACAATACTAATAATTTGTTTTATATTTAATACCACTAGCACCATCTCTTTCCTGCGCACTGTTATCTCTGTACTAAGAGAGACACATTAAGTTATAGAAGGAGAGTGCTTCATTAGGCGATAAAAGGAATATGGTCACCCATAATGGAAGTCAAACTCATCTGACTACAAGAAGGTATCAGTCTAAACTGCCATTGCCTGAGCAAGAGTCCATCATGCTCTCTGTGCTGATCTTCTGGTTTAGATGTATGCCATCCAATTTCAATTTGTGTCTGTTACCGAAACCTCCCATTTTATCTTAGCTTGTGGGCTCTGCTTCACACACTGTAACGCTCATATTTAATCTACCTTGGCTTATACTAGCAATAACTAGTATAAGCCACAGTAAGATTCCTGTTTACTGCCAAAGTACACTACATCCATGTGCCTATCACTCTTCAGAAGAAGTAAACTATGATGTGGTGGACATATATATCATAGTCTCTGATTTCATAAAGCTACTCTTTCTAAGAGTTTTTTTTTATCCTTTTTTGGCCTGTTTAGAGAACGAAAGTAATCTTAACTCACACAAAGGCTTTGTTAATGAATTTCAGTTTGTGATTTCTCATTAACTAGGATTCAAGAACACCAAGGCTGATGGACTCTGAAGATATTTTCTGGATGTACAATCAGATGAAAGAAGCAGGCCTTTACATCCATCCACTCTCAGAAATCTCTCCAATCCATTCATGCTGCACATGAACATCATCATGAAGACATACAACCTCCTATTCATCAATCCCAATAGTATAATAAATCTTGCCTTGCCCAAAAAAACTCTGGAATTACACCTATTAGACTTCTGTTGTCCAAACTAGGCCAAGAAAGTCTATCAGTATGGGTCATTTGGCACCATTTGTGTACAAACCAAGATGCCTTTTTTGAAGTCATGTGTCCCATTCAATTGAAGTTTCTGGTGATCTGGTAGCCCATAAGTGAGGTTGTAAGTTATTTTGCTATTCAATTGGCGTCTTTTTGCCGGCTCCGAATGGATTACGAGTTACGGCCTGGAAAAGAAGGCGCTGGTTAAACTCATAACTTACAGCCTCCCGGAGCCTTTGATCTGTCAAGGCCACAAGACGTTCGATCGTGAAAATCGATAATCGCTATTCAATTGTCAAAATCGCTGAACACTGCAGCCACAATCAAGCCCGCAAACTCCAAATGTCGATCCAATGCTTACGGATTCCAAATAGGACCGGCAAAGGGTTTAACGACTAGTTTGGAACACTGCAAATGCCAATATAAAGACACCAATACACATTAAAACATGGGGAAAGCAATGGAAGACATTACAATAACATGCTCATCACTTCCCAAATATAAAATATTACAAAATATAAAATGTTATTTTCCACATAGGTTCTAATGGTAATGCCAGTATGAAAAGTTATGCTGCAACATGGTGAAAGCTATTAAAGACACACTACCTCATTAAATTGCAACACATATACATGCAAATTACATTTTAACCCTTTCACTCTCACAGATGCTTTAATGTGGACCCTAAAAATACAAAGATCATCTCATATACATTTCAGTCATCACATCTACATTGGGACAACAAATAGTGGAATTACACAGCCACATAGCATCTATCAAGTACCAGGGGAACAAAAAGTAATGTACAAAAACATTAGGAGTTACAAAAAGGACTTGCAAAAATTATACAAAAGCTGGGTAGTTCATTAGATCAACATGATCCAGATTCCCATAGTCATGGGTTTGAGCCTTCTGTCTGCCACATTCATCTTATTAGCATTGTACCAATTATTATTATTATTATCGTTTATTTGTAACGCTCCAACATATTCCGTAGCGCTATACATAAGTTAAGTTACAGGCAATGACAAGTTAAAGATTCACACATTGCAATGAGTGGATGGCCCTGTCTTTGAGCTTGGAATCCGGTGTCCATAGCGCTTTCCCTAAAGCACCTTGCAGGATTGAAACTCGCAGACTTACAATCTAAAGGTTAAAGTTTGTATGTGGTACAGAAGGGAGAGAGTAGTGCTGAGCATGTTAGGGAGGAACGTTATAGGCTTCTTTAAAGAGGTGCGTTTTTATTGATGTTTTGAAGGATTTAAGTCTGGTGAAGCGAGGCAAGGAGTTCCAGAGAATAGGGTCAGTGCGAGAAAAGTCCTGGAGGCGGGAATGAGAGGAGGTGACAAGAGTGGTAGAAAGAAGAAGGTCATTAGCAGAACAAAGAGGGCATGTGTGGGAGTATTGGGAGATGAGAGCAGAGATGTATGGGGGTGCGCTACCAATATATCTAGTGGATGGAGAGACAGAGAGATGGAGAACTGCAATAAGTGTGTGTACATATATATGAGTATACACATACACATTACACGACTGCACCTCATTCAGACATATGCTCTAATATATAACATGATTACATATCTGCATGTGCTAGGAAACCCAAATATCATACATAGCAGTGGCTTGAATCAAACCCAGGAACATTACCTCCACCATCAGCTGCACTGGTGACACAGCTATGACCTCAACTCTACATTAACACAGGATTTGTATATAGAAGGAAGATCTATGTACAAAGTACTAATAGTTCGTTTTGATAATTAATCTTGGGGTTCACAGTCAGGGTACATTACAAACACACAGTAATGCTGATAAAGGTATGAAGTTATCATAGTTTATTAGCGTACCAAAAGATTGTCCTGTGGATCCTATTTAGGAATCCTTGAACAACCAACCAAGGTTGTACAGAAACACCTTTTATGCAGCCTTTATTTTAATTATTATTGCCACATACTAATTTTAAAAATTCAATCTTTATTTGTACATTTAAAATGTTGTTAGAAATGCAACGATTAAAAAATTCATGTTAAACCCAAAGGGCATCATTCAATTGCAATTTGCCCAATTGAATCAGACCCTAAATAGATGCTTGCTAACAAAAAACTTCTTTAAAAAATATATGTAATGTGGTTATTTAGGGCCCTATTCAATTGGGCAAATTGCAATTGAATGAGGGCCAAGGTGTTTTTTGACGTCCAGCAAATTATTAAAGGTTTATTTAAGTTTTATTTTTGTTGTTATTATATTCTTTGCTTTGATCATAGCTTTTTTATTTAATTACTTTATTATGCTCAAGTCGATAAAAGATTTTGTTTTTCAATTCAACTGTATTTGTGTATTTTGGGTTATTTTTCCTAAGTCAAATCCTTATCAGGTTCCCTGGATTTTAAGTTACATAAGATTAAGATTTTTACATAAAATTAAGATAAGGTTTTATAATCCTTTTATCTGTTTATAGTTTTGTTTATTCATACAACACTTCACTTGAGTACATGCTTTAAGTGCCTTTATGTTTCTTTTGTGTTAATCTTTTATCCTGTTTATTTATGTTAATTCGTAATTCTATTACTTAAAGTGCATTATAATTCAAATTGTGTTATTCAAAACTTGTTATCTTAAAGCGCTTGTGCTATTGTGACTTCGTGCTAATTTCTTCTTATATTGTTTAATTACCCTTTTACCTCGTGACTGTTAGTTTGTCACAGTCACTACTTTACCTTATTCATAGTGCTAAAGCTGTACTATTTTTTAAATGAAAACACTCCTGATTTTATGCTGTTTCTTAAACTGTATGTTTCATTAATGCTTCTGTCTATTGTTTTTTAGAAGGAGGTTGTGTCCTCCTTTTCTTCCGTTTTTTTTGCTTTAATTATGCTTTTACTCCGTTTTCCTTTTTCTTGCATTTCTATTTTCTTATTCTTGTATATTACTCTATTGTTACTATATTGTGACTTTGTGGTGAAGGAATTGGCTTCCTATCTTTTTTTTAAGTTAGTAGTGGACCTGGAGCTATAGAGCTGTATCTATTATGCTCCACGCTATGTTGGCGTGGTCTGTGCTGTGATCGCGCTAACTGATGTACACATTTAAGTAATAACACCTAGGCCTAAAAAACAAAGATATTTTTTTGAGTATTATATCATAGTTTATTAGATGCACAGAGCACATGTTTATCAGCACACGACTGCATTAAAATCATGAGTGTGTTGTGGGCGGATACCGGCAGGGCAAGACGCTGTGCATAAAGGGGGTAATGGCATAGTCTAGAATAAGCATGATGGCGCGCTTCATCAGATTGAATACCCAAAGCGTTACTGGTGAAAACAGGCTTTACGGGCTTGAGGCTTCGGCTTGTAACTCGCGCCCTTGCTCAAATGAATAGCATCACAATCGGAGACGAACAGGAGCCCCCAACCCACCCGCAGACATTCGGACATCTGCGATTGAGTTCCGGGCTTGGAATTGAATGTGGCTCATGGATTTTATAGTTGACCTGCCAGCATTGTGACCATCATATAAAATGTGGAAGACATTTTTTCAAAGCAATGACATTTCCCTGCTTTACACAATTGCTTTCAATTTCTGTTTTTTTTAGAGTTCTTTATCAAGGAAATGTTTAATCTTACTTATATTTTCTGAGAGAGTAGTGCAGTACTATGCCTGTTGCTACAGGGCATTCTGTGAATGGACGTAACACATTTTGGGCTATTGATGTAATAGTATCTCCAATGCTACACAAGTGTCTAGAAATCAGTCTCCACAAACATTTACTGCAAAAAAGCTATATTTTGGACATATAGACAGCCTCCCAGACCTTGATTATGATTTTATGCTGCTGGTGCTCCTAATAGGTTGCTGGGTAGTAACCATGATTACAAAGAAAGGTTTCTGTAATCATGTTTACTACCCAGCAACCAGACGCCCAGTTTCCTGGTTGGCAGTAGGGCATAGCAAGCTATCTCCTTTTTCTGTAATCATGGTTACTACCCAACAGCCAATTTACATACATATTTCACTGACCTAGTTAAAGTGATTCAAATGATCAATTTTATCATGTACGGTAAAAAATATAACTGCCTCCCAGTTTAAATATATCCATCATATTCCACATTCTCTTATAGAAACCGTGTTTCCTTCCTGTTCAACCGGCTTTGCTTATAGTTGATGGTCAGCCTAATTATAAGGTTGAATAAATAATTGATTCTTTCCGAGCCAGATGGCTGGGTTACAGCCTTGAAGGACAAATGTAATTCCTAGTTTCTGATATTCACAAACCTACTCTGTTTAAGAAGTTTTGCTTTTGTTTTCTTTTGAAACCCGCTATATCAATTGAGGTATCTGGACAGAATGTTGTCTGAGGATTTGTTTGCCTATGGGTGTCATTCCTGAGTGCCATGCTCTGATTCCTTGAATGGTTTGGATAATTTCTGTGCATCTCAAGTGCACTAACCCTCACCCCATATCAGCTTACCATGAGATTGAAATAGTTGCCATCAGTTTCAGTGTGAAACTTCACTGGCAATAAGAAGGTGTCAGTCTAGGTTGCCATTGCCCAAGCATTTCTGTGATTGTAGGTTGTGATATTCTATGTGCTTGACTTTGCCTGTTACCCTAACAATGTTTCTGTCTGCTGCCTGCCTAAACTGCTTGCATATGATCCCAACAAGCCTGCCTGCTGGGAGCCCTAACCTTCAGCCTGTGACCCCAAATTCAATAATAGCTTCTTGTCTCTGACCTTGGATACATTTATGACTATTCGCTGCCAACTGAAAGTGGACCCTATGTGAGGCACATTCTTAAACTTTTACTTCAGACCTATGGATCCTTCTTCAATAGAGGAACCAGTAACATAACATATGTTGGTACTACTGGATGAGTACATGGCAAACATTGTGCCAGTTTATTTTCCTGTACTACTTATTGTTTGGTTGTGCTGTTGATCTTAGTTAATACATGGCATGTGTCAATAAGCAAATAACCTGCATGTTCACACAATACACCATATTTGTTTGTTAGCATGAAAATCACACAAACACTTCATACATAAAAGAAGGGGTGTGCTGACTGAAAAGTAGACTACCCTGTTCATTTTATCACCCTCTCATTCTTAAAATTAGTGTAAAAGCAACAGACTTTTGCAAAAATGTCCTTAATTTATTTATGATCAGCTTTATTTTCTGATAACGATTACATACAAATTTATATATTTGTTCATATATTTATCAGGTGAAAAATTATACAATTTATACTATGATACTTCAGGTATCAATGACTTATCAAAATTAGCTCAGGAGCCACAACTCAATAAAGAAATATATAAGAATCACATTTTAAAAATTCTGTGAATCACATATATAGTTGTCATAACTGCGGGTTGTCAAAAGTTGTTGTTAACGCTGCGGCCCTCGCGAAGCAAGAGCCTCAGTTGCTGGCTTCGGCGCTCCATGCCAGCATTTGCGGACCTCGCAACATTTACGGACTTACAACACAGAAATACGAGATGCAGGACTTAAAAAAAAAAACATTACGACCTCGCAAAATTACGACTTTAGCAGCCGAGCCGCGCAAACCTCAAAACATTCAAAACACAATAAATACACACAACAAACACACAAAAAGCTTTATGGAGCACCCAGGACCTCTGCAAGTGAAGTTACACCTCTGTCCAAATTGAAGAGTTTAGACACCCGAAAATCACCTAAGCGAGAGAATAAATGGCCGCAAAAAAAAAAAAAAAAACGAGGCTACAGGACCCTAAACATGTAAAACACCACCAAACACATACGGATTTTCCGAAAAAGCCGGACGAGCTCCAAGAACAAGGACGCTAAATCACCAACAGCTGCGTACCACACATTAGGCGCCATTTTAGTTTTAAGTACACAGCTACCCTAACGGATTTCGCTCGCGCACGCACACTGTTTACACTACACACTACACACATTGCTGACACTTACAGCTCAGCTCCACAGCACTGATGCTGCAGCAACATGAAAACAGATTGCCCGCTCTTCAGCATAATGCTTCCTGCATTTATTAATTCAAAATAGGTAAAGTATATTCCTTTATTAATGTATTATTTCGTTCATTACCATACATCAAACAGCATTAGCTCATTTACAATTTGATTCCCATCATTTTTTGACAGGCAATATTCTAGTTATAATATAATTGTTGCACCTTCTCACCTTATTTTTCCCTCCATTCCATATAATTGCACTGTCATTGATAACAATGAACTGTCCAGCTGGGACTCGTGAGTCAAAGTGACCAACTTTTACATACTGAATGGTTTCTCCTTGCTTTATTTGCCAGTTTAATATGTCATACCTGGCAGGAGGGTTACCAGCTGCATCAAAAAATACCTCTTCTCCATTGACATTTGTAAACCGTACTTGCTTAATATAGTGGAGAAGCTGGAAAATATGAAAATGCAAACTGTTAGCTTTAATATAACAGAGACATGAACACTAACAAATCAAGCAAAGCAATGAATACTAATAAATCATTTATGTGTTAATATTTATATAAAATAAATCTATGAATGACAGTCAGACGGCAATCATATTCTTCTTTAACATTGACCCAGCTAATGTTCACCCAGATTCAGAAGATCATTTCCTGCCCTGATCTACAATTTGACACTGAGTTGAAGTGAGATTCTGTCTACTGGACCTGGTGCTGTCAGTGGTTATTGTATCCTAATTTCAGCCTAGCATGTCTATGTTTCATAGTGCAGTTGCAAACCTTACAACACAATTACATGATCTTTTAACAAATTATACAACTGAGAAAATATGTAAACCTTTCAGAATACATTACCTGCCAGGGTTCAAAATTGTGTACTGTAGCACATGACTTATTTACAAATGGACCTTTCCCTTCTTTGCATGACATCATTGCATCTATTGCATGCGCAATACTGTAAACTGCATTATATGCATTGTAGGAGGTACTTAAGTCACTCATATCAAGAAATGAAATATTTTTCCCTTGAAGACTTTCATTGCCTGTACAGAAACTGACATTTTCATTCAGTGTGCTGTTAGGATTCTGAAGATTATCATTTGCAGGCCACTTGCAATGAAATACTTGTTTCCAAAAAGCTTGCAGGTATAAATCACTTGGATTTGTAGAGGGATGCATATTAGACAGGAAGTCCTGGAATCCAGGCATATATCCTCGCCGAATCGAGAATCCCAAAACCCCCTGAAATTTATTAAATACTGTTTTAGAAAAATCTGTATATGTGGCCCAGCCATCACTAGCTATCCATGTTTTTCCTGTGATGTTCCTTTTGGAAAGCTCTTGCATGATGATATTGATACAATCTGTGGAAAAGACAACAACGACATGTGAAGTGGACTGTTCAATTGTATCCACTGCATATAAAGTCCTTTCAATGGAACATGATGTAGATATTGATATAATGAATTCTGTGCAGATTCCTGCTTTCTCTATTTCAGCTCTCAGGGCCTGAGTGCCCTGAAGACCATAGTCACTGTCCTCATACAAGATCCCAATCCAAGTCCAGTTAAAGTGTATCAACAATCTGGCAATTGCCAAGGCTTGGAAATCATCACTGGGTGTAGTCCTCAGAAAAGATGGAAACTGATTCTTATTACTTAAGACAGCAACAGAAGATGCATAACTAATCTGAAAATTAACCAAAAGTATGCATTAAAATATTTTTGGGGTATCTAATACACTATATGCTGAATACCAACTGCAAGAACATTATGTGGGTGGTAAAACATTCACTTGTATTTGAGGTTGTTAACCGAGAGTGATAGTGACTATAATGTATGGAGTTTTTACGTATTTGGATTGAAATGAACACATTGAGGTTCATATATTAAATCCAAATCACGCACAGAAGATCTACATTGATTGATTTATCTTTCATTTTGCAGCATATTTAAGAATTCAAAAAATGGCTAAGATCAGACAAGACTGTTTATCACAGAAAGATGCAAAGAGAACAAATGCTCATGATGTTTTTTTTCTGAAGGTGGAATGTCAACTTGTTTTGTCTTAATGTTCTTGTTGTGACAATTTTGTACCCTTTACATATAGTTCTGTGGAAAATGTTGTTGCTTTATTCATAACAATAGAAACTAATATGTATTATTGTTTTATATTATTTTGTATGTTTATTGGTGCATTGCAGAAAAATCAAGAATATACCGTACCTCCTCTCTCGTGTGGTCAGAAGACGAACTCTGGTAAATTCAAATCTGCCAACAGGCAATTTCTTCAACAAGGACTCATTCCCACAAGCCATGGGATTGGTAGATTGTTATTAAACTTAATTGGGGTATTTAATTAATAACATGGGAAGAATAAGTAATGAGGCATAAAAAAACATTGGTGGTGGCAACATGTATCACAAATATAGTTCTCAGCAGCACAGGCTTGCCAAAATCCATTGCTAACGCAACGTTAAAACTGCGGGCTCGCTCATTGCAAGCCTTGCGATGAGCCCCGAAGGCGCTCAGCGCGAGGCTTGCAATGAGCACCATTACAAGACCAAAAATACACCATGGAGAGAGGCTCGCAATGAGCGCCCAAGGTACTGAGAGAACCAAAAGCCATACATTGTGTGGCAAACAGCATTCCCTGGCTTACAATTTTCTTGCAGTAATTTTTTTACAGGCAAGTCGCTAGTTTATAATGATTGTGAGTGATAGTAAAAGGCTATTTTTTAAAAACATTTTGGTACCCATAGGCAGACAAGAAAGTTAATTTTGTTTTTGCATTTAACCTTTTTGCCCACACATACTGGTGTTCATGACAATGCCTTATTTTATAATTTACTATTGTTGCTGCAGAAAAAAATAATAAAGGCTTGCTAGTGTTTTATGGTGCAACCCTTTGCAAGGAGCTGATGGTAAGAAACTGTGGAGAATTATGTGTGGCCTGCTACTGCACAAGGAAGCAATGTGGTGTGGAAGTTACTACTTCCCCGTAATTTCAGCATGAGGCGAGAGCTGGGAATAAACCTCCTACTGAGTATTTTGGTAGTAATGAATACAGTGACTTATTTTGAAAACATGCATCAGAATTGCATCTCCGAGTAGAAGTGGAGGACTTCAAATGGTAATGGTAAGTGGGATAATAGTAGCTGGTTATTCAACTTTTTAAAAGAAAACCATGCATGTCCCCCAAAGTCAGTTTGTATAGTGATAAGAATGCAGAATATTTAAACTAAGCACTGCCCCAGTTTACAAGATATGGAGCCTGATTCGTGCTGTGGGCTTGAACTCTGCTACATCTCCGGTGCTATTCAATTGAACAAGCCTGCAAGTTACAGGCCGAACGCCAAAACCGTAAACCATGCACTTGTACGTAGCAGTTCAGGGCGGGAACATGATAAATTAAGCAAGGTCGTAACTACTCATTTAGAAACAGCCAATAGATAATGAGACCGTCATCATTACGTCAGTAAAACATGGAGGTTAAATGTCGATCAAATAATGTCGATGAAATATGCAATCAGACTAGCAAAAATACTAAAAAATAAAAGTGAATGCCAATACTATTTTAGTCCATGTGAGTGGCCTGATATGTATATTGTTCATCACTTTCCCCATCAAGTGCAGTGCAGTATTGATTTTTTTATTTGCATTTACAGTGCTTGCGGGTCCTCTCTAGTACTTGTAGGATTTTCTACTACATTTGCCATTTCCAGGTTTGAAAACATTTGTGGGTTTGGGTAATTGTAACAATTGAATAGCGATTTGCGATTTTAGCAATCGTAATGCTTGCGGATGTGAAAGATCAAAGGCTTAAGGTGTAAGTTACGGTTGTAAAAACCACAGGGATTTTGAGCCCGTAGCCCATAGACCGTTTGCAGCTCTCATAAAGACGCCAGTTGAATAGCAATTTAGCTTACGGGCTCCAGTAACTTACAATTGCTCAGTTGAATGAGGCTCATGGTATGTTAAACTTTTATTGTGAATTTAAACAATTAATTACTTTTATTTAAATAATTCCTCATCTTCATTCAGTTATTCAATATTTCATTCATCGGGTGAAGAGATCTGAAGCTTATACAGCCTGGGGATCTTTTAAAAATAGTAAGTGATTGTGTAAGCAGATGCACAGCAAAAGTTTAATAAGGTTTTTTTTTTGTAGGGACCTATTTATAAGACCATTGAAGGGGCCCTTAAAGGAGTTTACTAGAAGATTTAAAAAAATCATGGCAATAGGAATTTAAACAATCTTTTCTCAAATAAATAGAATTGTTGATGATGTAAAAGAAAGAGTTCATGTTTTGTAAATGTGATTTATTAATCTCTAACCATCAATTTTTGTTGTCAAAATGCCAAGACATAGAAAAAAGATAATTTAGAACTGAAATATAAATTGGCAGACATGAGAATTAGAGGGATTCAGGGAAAAATTGAGAGAGATATTTCAAAGAGTTAGATGAATCTTTACATTTTGTGAACTATAAAATAAATAGAGTACACAAACTACCCAAACCTAAAAGCATGAAGAAGTTACTAGCTTGAGATATGACTATGAGATTACATTTCCACAACTATAAATAATCTATTGTAAAGATGGCCTTCACAAAAATAGGTCTTTCAGATGAGTTTAATTAGGTGCTCATCGCGAGGCCCATACAGTAGACGGAGGGAGAGGCTCGCAATGAGTGCCAAAGGCGCCGACCGGGGCTTGTGAATAGCGCTGAAGGTACAGGATTCCCAGCCTTAATATTTGATTCCCGTAATATTTGACGGCAAGTAGCTTTTTATCAATAAATAGTTGATTCAGTTGAGTAATAATTTAGACAAGAATTACAGGAAAACGTTTATCAATTGCCGCTATGACTAATTATTATGTTATGACTACTACAGTACAACTTGTAGAAATTTAGCAAATAAAGTGAGAAAAGAGAAAATTTGGAAAAAAAATTAAATTATAATCTCTGTGAACCAATACAAGAGTTTTGGAAGAGTAAATGAATAACAAATGTAACAAATTTGCATATTGATAATAAACTTGTGGAACTTTATTTCTTTAAAGAAAAGTACCGACTATCAGAATTGGATAAAAAAAAATATATTCAGATTATATTTATGATGAAAGGGGCTAATTATTAATATGAGTTATTACATTCTTCCAAAAACTGAGCTTAGAGGATAAAAAAACAGATTGTGAATATTTATAAAAAAAACTTTTAATGAATGATCTTGTCCTAAAACAAGAGGAATTGCAAAGATGTCTTAGTAAATAATGAAATACATTTGTAGCAATGGAATATATGACTTACCTGTGGAAATTTATATAATCCTAAGAGCCTTGCCAATGGTATTGAGCGAGAGGATTTATCTTCTCCTATTAAAGCCGTGAAAGGTGCATGATTTTTACAATTGAAATTTGGAATAGGATCTTTCTGACCAGTCAAAAGGTGTATTGCTTTTAGAAGTGACATGAAGATGGAATCACATGAATCATATATAGTGAACCCAAGGGTTATATTGGGCAGAAATGTGTGGTTTCTGTTGATCTCTTCAATGGCAAAGACTATACTCTGAACAATTCGATAGTAAATTTTATCAAATCTAAAAAAAGACACAAAAAAAGTTTTTTTGTCATACATATAGTCTTATCATTCTTATGCTTCAACCCCATTTTTGACATATTGTACTTGCCCAATGTAACTGTCATGGTTAAAGGGCTATACAGAAAAGTTGTAAAGGATTATTATTTTATCAAAGCAGTTCATGTTACATTTCAACAAAGATATATATATATATATATATATATATATATATATATATATATATATATATGTGCTTTCAGAGAAATGTGTTTTAATTGTGGACAGTTCAACTTTCCATGGTACATTTAAAAAGTCATCATATATGGTATGCCAAAGTTGCATTTAATAGTCACATACCAAACTTCGTGATATAATAATGGTTAAAATAGATAGTATAGACCAACATAGAAATCAAACATTTGCAAACTATGGATACATAAAACAGAAATGTGATAACATAATATGATGGTGTGGTGATGAAAAAGAAGAGTAGGATCAATAAAATATTTAAGGACATAAATCAGCTGTGAATTTTGCAGGTAGGTCTTGGAATTTTTAAACACTATAATGGAGGACTTTAGACTTAGATTTAAATATACTACTTTGAAAAACCTAATTGAAACTTTTAGAATGTAAGAAGGCAATTCATAAACTGTTATAAAGGACAGAAGATATTAAATAAATAACACAACTGAAGCCTCCTAATCAATAATTTAGTTTGTTTGGTCAAGCATAGACTTATATTTAAATATACTACTTTGAAAAACCTAATTGAATCTTTTAGAATGTAAGAAGGCAATTCATAAACTGTTATAAAGGACAGAAGATATTAAATAAATAACACAACTGAATCCTCCTAATCAATAATTTAGTTTGTTTGGTCAAGCATATGTCTTATAGACACTTTTTTAAATATATATTGTGTTTCACTATTAATCACATAGAAATAAGTACACAGAGTACTATCTATTACTGTATTCATTTCTCACTATTGCATATAGATTGCCCAAGCAGGACATTTTACTAATAGTAGTGATCTCTCATTTCCCTTCCATATAAGGTTTTATTTGACTTTTTAGTCCATTTTAATAATTGGAAACAAAGGCTTTATTGTTTCGGTATTATTTTCTCATGTAAGAAGTGTGCATTATATCATAATGATTTTTCTCAGACTATTAATAATATTACTTTTTATGCACTTTCTTTATTTTGGTTATTTTAGAGACATACTTTAATATATTGTTTGAAGAACCACACTCTCTAATTTATTACCTTTTATGTACAATTATGCTGTTGTGGATTTAACCAATTTAGTTTTTGTCGATCAACTGATATAATATTGAGTAGAAGACATTTTCTGTTAATCAACTTCATGTCTCTTTGTACCATACTTACCTATTACAGTTCAGTGCCTTTGGTGGTTTGTTGAAGGTTATGTTAAGGAGATTACTGGCAGAGTATATAGGTACCATACCCCCAATGATAACATCCCCTCTCTGTTCAAGCCTAGTAATGGCTTCCACATGAGCTTTACAGCTTGAATTTGTTGCATTAGAGAAAGGAGCAGAGAATGTCAAGAAGAAAATAGCAATGAACAGAATCATTCCCTGGTACCTCTGTTCTGTATGGGATCAGTATTCTGTGCAGAGAAAAACCCTGAAAAACACATAGAGATACTAAAACTATCTCATTATGTTGCAAATGTAATTCTTATAAAATTATAGCAATTTATTTGAGTAAATGCAAGGATCTTTTATATAACAATAGGGCAAAAATATAAATAATAGGAGAAAGAGAGAGAGAGAGAGAGAGAGAGAGAGAAAGAGAGAGATAGAGAGAGAGAGACTGAGACTAAAACCATGTATGGAGTGAAAGGTAGAGAGGATCATTAAAACTACAGTGAGAAAAAAAAAAAGAACGTGAGAGAGATACATAATCACCAGAGAGAGAGAGAGAAAGACTAAAATCACACCTAGAACAATAGAGATTCAATAACAAGAAAAAGAGAGAAAGAGAGAGAAAGAGGGAGAGACAAATAGACTAAAATCCTGCATGGAGTGAAAGGTAACAATAATCATTAAAACTATAGTGAGAAAAAAATAGAACATGATATACATACACAATCACCAGAGAAAGAGGCTAAAATCACACCTAGAGAAAGAGAGATTCAATAAAGAGAGAGAGACGGCCCTTAAACCATACCGAGAAAAAAAATAATTGAAAATAGAGAAATCACACAATTTAAAAAAATTCAAAATGATACAAAGATAAAACATACAATATCTAGATGCCATAAAATCATAAAATCCCAAATAGAACATAAAAAAAAAACAGAAAGAATGGCATATAAATCAGTGGTAAAAAGCTTTTTTTGAAACGGAGAAAAACATAAAGATTTCTTTGTTAAGAAATATATTTTAAACTTGTTCAGCTCTGGTATAGGACCCCAGATAAACTAAAGAAAATTGCAAGAAAATCATGGAAATTGTTGGAGATGCAATGATCAAGTAAGAACTCAAGAACAGACGTGTTCCCCAATAAAAATTTACAAATATCTAACATTATAAAAGTTCAATTGGAATTAGCCCCAGAAATTGTATTATTTCATATTTTACCTGACAAAATTAACTTTAAACAGATTAATATAATTATTAACACCTTAATGGCAGCCAAATGGCTTATAGTCAGAGCTTGGAAAAAACAATCTTCTCCTTCGTGGTGCAAACTCATAATCATAGAAGACAGGAACAAACAAATAGAGTTGGACTGCATAACAGTATCACAATGATCCTCTAAAATAAATATTCTAATATGATCCCTTTGGAAGACATAGTATTTACATATGACCAATCAAACTCGTCATTTTTTTTTTTTTCCATTTTGCTGCTCTCTTTTTGCTTAATTTAATTTAACTTAACCTGATCTGACTCGACTTGATTTAATCTTGTCTAAGTATACCATCAAGGTATAAGAATAGAGAGAGAAATGATATGCTTTTATGTTGTTTGATTTTATTTAGTTTTTCTTTTTTTTTCTTTCTTCTGGGTAAAACATATCAAGATAAGAAATAAGAAATGAATGACATTAATTAAGTGACAAACAAACAATATTCTCCTAATTGATGCAGACTTAATAGAAAATGATTATATGTAAATAATTGATGACTTTGTATATTTACAGATGCTTTTATGTGGAAAACCCTTTTAGACTTTGTTGTCCTGTACATGCCTGTCCTTTTTCTTTTTATGTTTTGTATTGTATTAACATGCTATTTTGTAAATGGAAAATAAAAATAAAGAAATAGATAAATAACAAGATAAAGAGAGAAAGAGTGAGAAAGAGGGATAGACAAAGAGACTAAAATCATGCATGGAGTGAAAGGTAACAATAATCATAAAAATTGCAGTTAGAAAAAACATAGAACGTGATAGAGATACACAGTCATCAGAGAAAGAGACTAAAATCACACCTAAAGAAAGAGAGATTCAATAACGGGAGCGAGAGAGTCATAACAGAGAAAAGAAAGAAAAAAATATAAACAATACAAGAAAGAACGAATAAGGAATTGGAAAAGACTAATAAAACAGCCACTAACAACAGTCTAAAACCGTATAATTAAGTCTGAATTTCAACATGGTGTGGAAAATATACTTACTTTAAGATATTTCTGGTAAATAAAGTAAAGTACTGCTGGAAATATATTTTGTGTCCTTGTCAGTTACCAGACAAAGGCTATGAAAATATGTGCCCTGGCATTTTATAGAGTTCCATTTTACATCAGGTGTAAATTAATTTAAGAAAAGCTCAAGGGTGTGCAGCTGTCTACAAATAATGGCACAATTATGCAATTAACTTTAAAAGTTTTGGGGATAAAGCCTCCCATAAAAAAGCAAACGATTATATATGATAATGGTCTACAACTCAAGAGGCAAATGTTGGTGGAAATTACTTTCAATTTTCGTTTTTCATACTAGATAACCGCATATTCCAAATAATTACAATAAAATAAAAGGTTTAAATTAAATCTGACATTAGAAGATATACTTCTCAGCAACCAGGCATAAACATGATGAAAATAATTTAATAAATGTAAATACCATTTGTATTTGATTTATAAAGGTTTAAAAATTAAATATTAGGAGAACTCATCTCTTGCAGAGTAAAAGTTTGTGACTTTGCGCTTGTGATTCACTGTCTCCATTTTAAAACAGCATAGCCAGTCATGTTTCATCTTCACTTCTTACTAACATTGCTATTCTTGTACTAAAATTCCAATTACTGTATAATCTTCTTTGTAAATTCAATACAAAACTTTTTTTGAGCTGCAATATACTAGCGAAAAGGAAGCAATTTTAAATTTTCATACCTTTAACATGGAAGACATTCAAAAGAATTTCAAGCAAATTAATATATAGGTGTAAAAACTAACCATTACCATACACAATTTTGGCAGCCATGATATATAGTATTTAGCTCACTCTCATGCAATATAGTTTCTAGCAGTGAAGATTATTATTAACAATTACAAGAAAAGACATATACAAATTTGAAAAAACTGTTTTTATATGTAATTCAAAAAAGAAAATTATATAAAGTATCGAGCTTAATCAATACATAGCCAGCAGAAAAAGATATTACATGTAACAAGTATAATCTCATGGAATTCAAACTTTCAAGTGACAAATGGTAAAGAGTAATGGGTAGATGAAATTCACCTATGAGGTAAGGCTTGCTTCTCCAGAGTATAATTGCATCTAAATCACATATATAGTTGTGAGCGTACGAGTTGTTGCTAACGCTGCGGGCTCGCGCAGCGAGCCCGCGGCCCTCGCAAAGCGAGGGCACTGCCCGAGGGTCTCAGTTGCTGGCATGGTGCGCCGTAGGCGCTCCATGCCAGCACCTGAGGACCTCGCAAAGCGAGGGCCGCAGTTGCTGGCATGGAGCGCCGAAGGCGCTCCATGCCAGCAACTGCGACCCTCGCAAACTTCACGTCGCAACCCAAACAGTACGACACACACATTACGACACTCGCAAACAACATACGACACACGTTCACACACATTACGGCCTCGCAACACTCGGACGCAACTCGCGAACATTACAAAATGTAAAACACAATACATACACACAGCACATACATAAAAAACTTACCTACACCAAGAGGGAGCACCCAGCACCTCAAAAATACAACTTACACCTCGATTTTACTCGAAATAAAACAGTTTAGAGACTAAAAAAAATCGAAGCGAGAGAAAAAATGGCCGCCGAACAAAACGAAAACGAGGCTACAGCACTCTAAACTCGCAAAACACCACAAGAAACTCGCAAAACACCACAAAACACCTATGGATATTCCGATACAGACGTATACCACACATTACTCGCCATTTTACGCCAATGCGGAAGTACACGACTACGCTAATGGTTTGGCCTCGCGCACGCACAGTGTTACACTGCACACATTCAGCACGCTTACACAGCAGATCCACACCACTAATGCTGCAGCAACATCAAAACACATTCACAGCTCTTCCACACAATGCTTTAAAATAGGTAAAGTATATTAATTTATTAATGTATTAAATATTTCAAACAGCATTAGCTACCTTACAATTTCATTGCTGTCATTTTTTGACGGGCAATTCGCTAGTAGTTTAATAAAATGCATATTGGAATTATTTAACATCTTAAAATACAGGGAACTAAGTGGGTCCACTTTAGTTTATGAAAATTCTACTACTAAGAAGGAACGTATCATCTCTGAAAAAAGATGCAAATTACTAATAAAATCAGTATATAATTTGTAAATAAAGAAATTAACATAATTTATTTCAAAAAGTTACTTGCTGGGGTCCGTGTCCTGCTAGCAGAGCTAACAGATGTGTGAACTGCAGCTCCACAGCTACAATACATATAAATAGCAATATTTACCTAAAATTGGGGGTATTGCCCCCCAAAAAAAAACATATATTTCACTGTCTGAAGTGACAAGACATCTAAAGACACCTTAATCACCACATTTGAAGCAAAATTCGCTTTTTAAAAGTATATCAGAGTATCTCAAAACACAACACCCTAATCAATCACCATCACATAAATCATTGACAGCCTCATCAGAAGTAGGGAGGATGGCGGTAGGACAACCAAAAGATGTTATTGCCTGTTTCCTGTGAGACAGAACAAAAGACCTGGTGTTGCAAGCAGCCAGGAAAATGCCAGCCATCATGGGCCCAGATGGTGCGACAATTCAGGTCTATGCGGATCTTGCCCCGGCAACATTACTCAAATGCAGACAGATGCGCCTGGCACTATTTATCCTAGACAGGAATAACATTAGGTACAGATGGGGGTTCCCGTTCAGCCTCATATCTCAAATGGGTTCCAGCTTGCATACTGTACACAACTTTGAGGAATGCCGACTATTACTCATTCGCATGAATTTAATCAAAGAGGGGGAATTACAAAGATATCCGTAACCACGCCCCCGCTCACAGTTGTCCAAACAATGGACGGAAGTTACCAGGGGCAAACGTCGCCCACAAAATCGAGCAGGTGGAGAAGACATCTCGGATTCAATGGAACCCAGCCCTTCCACCTCACAAGGAAACTAAGGGCAAGCACTCGAGACTAGTAAATTTTTATTCCTGGGACCTCAGGGGTCATTCTGCACTAGCAATGGATGGACTTCCATTCATGTTCTTACCAGCAAAAGACTGATCCCCTGGACTGGATAACCATTACCCGTATTGAGGGTTTGAATCTCTGAATTATACAATACCATGTAAAGACAGCTCAGAGTAGATTTTAAAGGGACATGTCCCTACAAAGACTTTGTGATCCATACAGTGGGGCACAGTTAACCTAGGCTATTAGACCGTTACATGGCAGTGGTTATATAGGGAGCTAGTCTAGAACACAGGAATACTAGTGTCTCAGACCGGAAACTGAAGGGCTGTAAGGACAGAAGGCTACATAGCCAAAGATGTGTTAGGAAATGACGGTCCAGTACAGGAATACAAATTTAGAGGGTTAAGATAAAGTTGTTTATTAAACTTGTATCCAATTTTTAATTATTAATTACATCGGCTCATCTAGATAAGGTAGACAGGCCAAAATGTTCAGCGTAGAAAGTCAAATTTTGTTACTCTTACTACCAGTTTAGTAAGGGCTGATAGATCTTTGTACTCCTTCTAAGGAGGATTTAAGATGGACCAAAGGGGTTTCATGCTGCCCTCTGGCACTATGGTGCTCAAAGTAATCCATGGAGGACATATTCAGATGTATGTTCTTACAATTGTTATTTGTTTTACGTTACTCCCTCCCTTTTCCCTTTATATGCCAGCAGCGACTCTAATATGCCAGAAAGACAGACCTGATTCCCGGGGTCCTGGGTCCTCTTCCCATCAGCGTCAGCTAATCCTGGATAAGTCATAGGGCTTCTTAGAGCAAACAGTAGATACGATGACTGATCAAAATTTTACTTTTATTTCCCATAATGTTAGGTGATTTTATATCTCTGTTAATTCTGATAACTTTATATGCACCTACCATAAGGCCTCACAAGCCTTTGATTTCATTGCTTAAATATATTAAATCCCAAAACCTTGGGCACATAATCTTGGGAGGTGACTTGAATTTGGTGTTAAATCCCAGCTTGGATAGGTCAGTGCAGCTCAGGGACAGTCGGTTCTCTCACAAACTAAAACAGATTAATTTGCTCTTGAAGGAGTTACGCCTGGTGAATGCTTGGAGGCTCCTACACACAGTGGATAAGGAATACACCTTTTACTTCCCGTTACACAAGACCTACTCCTGGATTGATTCCTTTTTAATTGACTCCACCTTTACAGATCATATCTCTAGGGCTGAAATTCATCCGTCGTCCTGGTCAGACCAATCGGTAGTCAGTGTGTCTCTTGACCTTGGTCCTCAGTATAGACCCCCGCCCCACATAGCATTTAAATTATATGCTCTTGTTGATACCTGAGGTAGGGGAGCAGATAGCTCAAGACATAGAATTTGTTTCTCAACCAATAGAACTCTGGACTTTGAGGAAGGTTGGACTTGGGTAGCTCATAAGGCGTATATTAGAGGGATGTGTATTAAATTAGCCTCAATTCACAAGAAGAAGCGGAGACATAGGGTGATGTCTTTGCAAAACAAGCTAGATGATATAGAGAGGAAAAATTAACAGAAACCCACAAAGGCCGTGCATGACAAAATAGATAGATTAAGATTAGAACTTGATCTGGCTTTATCTGATCTCACACAATGAGGTGGACCCAACATACGTTTTATACAAAGGCTAATAAATTAGATACACTTCTAACCAGAAAGCTAAGGAAAAAAGGACACCCAATCAAAAGTTTTTCTGATCAAGGATAAGAAATGGCAAGTTACGACTAGTCCCATTGAGATTAAAAAGAGATTTAGGGACTTTTTTTCAATTCGTATATACCTCCAAGACCCCATCAAGGCATCATCAAAGGTCTTCATTTTTAAATGCTTGTGATCTGCCCTCTCTTTTCACACAGGAAAAAGAAAACCTAAGTGCAGAGATTACTGTGGAGGAGGTGAAAGAGACCATACATACCTTAAAAATGGGTAAAGCACCAGGACCGGATGGTGTCAAAAATGTATATTATACGAAGTTCATGGATCTATTGTCTCCCCATTTGGCAAAACTTTACAATAGAATTCTGGGGGGATTCCGGGTCCAGCCAGAGTTCATTCAGGCGGATAAAGTTTTCTTTCCAAAGGAGAGCCGGGACCAGTTAGAAGTAAAATGATAGGCCTACTTCATTGCTAAATGAGGACACAAAGATCCTGGCGAAACTTATGGCAAATAGGGTTGCACATTTTCTACATACACTTAGGACAAGCGGGATTTATACCACATAGGCAAGCAAGAGATAATGTGTGCAGGGTGATAAATGTAGTCCATAGGGCCAACCTGCTCAAAAATCCTACTTGTCTGCTAGCCTTAGAAATCGAAAAAGGCCTTTGATTCGGTGGAGTGGTCATACCTTAGGGCAGTCCTAGGTATGTTTGGTTTTCCTGAGCAATTCATCAATTTGATTAAAGCTTACTACAGCTCCCCAAGACCCCAGCTGAAACTACCGGATAACTCTAGAGTATTTATAGACATACAAAGGGGCACAATACAGGGCTGTCCACTCTCTCCCCTTTTGTTTGCTCTAGCTATAGAGCCTCTGGTGCAATCGATCAGGTGCAACTCTAAGATTAAGGGTGTGAGGATAGGTGCACATCACCTTAAATGCTGCTTATTCACAGATGATTTTTTGTGCTCCTTGACAGAGCCGACTGTCTCTGTTCCAGAACTATTTCAAGTTATGAATGACTTTGGGGAACTTCCAGGCATTAAAATAAATGTTGAGAAGTCAGAGGCACTGAGTATCCAGATGAACCAACAGGGTATTGAGACAGGGATTACAAGCTGTCTTGGCCCAAATCTCACATAAGATACTTGGGAGTTAACATTACAAATAAAGTTACAGACTTATATAAGATGAACTACACAAAGATATTTTATCCAAAGATATTTTAAGCCTAAAAATGGTCCAAAAGCCACCTATCTTGGCTAGGTCGAATGAACTCCATTAAAATGAACACTCTACCGCGTCTGCTCTATTTATTCGTCACGCTACCAATACAAATCAACCATAAGGGACTTGAAACATTCCAAAAACGAATCCTAAATTTCATATGGGGTAATAAATCGAACCGTATAGCCAGAAAGGTGATGTTTCAGCATAGAGGGAGAGGGGGCTTATCGTGCCCAAACCATAAATTGTCCTATAAGACGGCACAACTATCGTTCTTGCCGCTAGCACACTCCACCACACATCAACTGCTATGGGTAACTATTGAAAACTTAGACTTATGTCCATACTCTTGGGATACTATTATTTGGGTTTCTAAGCCCTTAACATTGGTGGGAGTGAGCTCTCGTCCATTAATTAGAGAAACTCTAGATCTCTGGGTCTGGGCTAATCGTGAATCCCGATTGGCTCCAGTGCTTACTCCCCTTACCCCAGTCATTCCCCTCCCGGATATGAAGATTCAAGGGGCTTCTGAGATGTGGGACATTGCTCAAGAACCAAACTATGCTAACCTTTGAAGATCTAAGAGATAGGTTTAACCTACCATTGGAGGAGCATTTCACATATATCAGAATACAACACTTTATCAGGAAACTTGTGCATTTATCGGGTGGTAGGACAAGTAACTGGTTTACTAAGTTATGTAATACCCTGGCGGAAATGTCATGGTAGCCGTATAGTATGGCAGAAGGTTGATGGGGAGAGGAAGCATGTAGATTAGCTCCATGCTTTTTTTGGTTCTATATTCTGTTGTGCCTTTCTTTTGACTGTTTGACCTCATGTTCTTGATTTTAGGGCTTAAAGGCAAGTGAAGAGAGCCATGATCTTGTTTTTCCTTTTGGCTCTGTGGGGTCTGCGAGCACAGGCCAGTGCTTCAGCTGGAAGGAGATGCTGTTTGATTTTGCTGGAGCCAGTCAACAAAAGTCAATATTAAAACGAAAATCCTTCAACCACTGTACGATAATATAAAATTTACACAGATTTATCATCAATTTTAAAAAGAGGAGAATTTGGGATAATTACTGTAGCAATTATGGTTGATTTGTATTGGTAGCGTGAGGAATAAATAGACAATTTTGAAAGACACTCGCTGGTATAGAGTCAACACTTTAAAACAAGGAATAGAACTACTCAGTTCCTGGAACATTATGATAGAAAATTCGGAGAAGACAAACAAAACATTAACTCTCTCTAAGCCAGAATGGCATAAAGTTTAATTTAATATTTTGATTAAACTTGATAAACCAACTGGGGCTATTTAAGTTAGATATTGAATCTGTGGATTAGATTACATGATGACAAGATGAGATTAAACCGGTTTGCAGAACCGTTTATAAGCTAAGAAGCAGATATTAGTTATTACTAAGTATAAGTTATTCATAATAAGAAACTACAGTATATTGTCATTTATTCTGATTAGAATAACTTTCTACCTTCCTGGTTTGACGTATAAACAATTAGATCTATGATAAGCACTTTAAAGGGTATTAGAATGTTAGATAAAGGCTGCTTAAACACAATGCTGATAATAATCAACGATGAGGTCAAATGATTTTTAATCACTGAAGTTTTTTTTTTGTTTATTGTTTTTTTTTGTTCTCATAATAAGTAGCACTTCAGGTACACTGTTATAATACAAGCATAAGCACATAATATATTATTACTAAATGTTTTATGGGCTACTGACATTTACATTTTTTTTAAATGTAAAATGTGCTAGTGCACAATACTAACTTAAACCCTCACAAAATTGATCATGTAAGTAGTAAGGTGAATAAGTAGTAATTGTTAAAGAGTTTTACTAACATTATTATAATTGAGGAAAATTAATTTTCAGATTTTTTTATTTATACATCTTTATAATTGCAAGAAATTGCAAAGGTAAAAGGAAAAGGGCTGAAAGAAAACAGTTACGGTAGCTAATTAAACGATTTACAATAGGATATTCTCCCCATTCATTGTCGACCGAACATTTCTAAACATCGGCGTATAGCCCTATTGTTATTTGTTGGTGTATAATTATTCTCTTTAAGCCAGAATTGCACAAAGTTTAACTTTATATTTGATTAAATTTAGCTAAATCAACTGTGGCTATTTGAGTTAGATATTGAATATGAGGAGAGGATTATATGATCACAAGATGAGATTAAACAGGTTTGTAGAACCGTTCATAAGCTAAGAAGCAGATATTTGTTATTACTAAGTATAAGTTCTTCATAGTAAAAAAACGATAGTGTAATTTATTCTGATTAGAATAACTTTCTACCTTCCTGCTTTGACGTATAAACAATTAGGTCTATGATGAGCACTGGGTATTAGAATGTTAGATAAAGGCTGCTTAAACACAATGTTGATAATAATGCACAACAAGGTCAAATGATTTCTAATAAGGGATAATCACTTAAGTTTTTTTTGTTTTTTTTGTTCTTTTTTGTTCTCATAATAAGTAGCACTTCAGGTATAATGCTATAGTACTAGCACAAGCACATAAATATATTATTATTAAATGTTTTATGGGTTACTGATATTTAAAAAAAAAAAAAAAATGTAAAAGGTGCTAGGGCACAATACTAACTTAAACCCTCACAAAAGTAATCATGTCAGCAGCAAGGTGAATAAGTAGTAATTGTCAAAGAGATTTACTAATATCATTATAATTGAGGAAAATTATTTTTTATATTTTTTTATTTATACATCTTTATAATTGCAAGAAATGGCAAAGGTAAAAGGGAAAGGTTTGAAAGAAAATAGTTAGCTAATTAAACGATTTACAATAGGAGATTCTCCCCATTCATTGTCGACCGAACATTTTTTGAACAACGGTATATAGCCCTATTGTTATGTGTTGGTGTATAATTATATTTATGATTGTAATATTGAATGAGTATGTATGGATGAGAAGGTTTGTGATTATTCCGGGAGCTCTAGGTGACATAAGCAAAAAGTTAGAGCGGTTAGTAGAAATTGTCCGGTTTGAAGATGTAACAGCCTTTTTTTATTATTGAATAAGATATGTCAATTAAATTATTGAGTCTAGATGTTAGGGGTCTGAATTCCCCCAATAAGAGACTTTCAATTTTACGATTAATCAAGCAAGAGAAAGCTAAGGTTATCTTTCTACAAGAAACACACTGGTCATAAAATAAAATTCCTATATTTGGTTCAAATTGTTACAAGTACAAATATCATTCAACTTTTAATAACAAATCACGAGGGGTATCTATATTCTTCGATCGTAGTTTAAAAATTAAGGAAACCCTATATGAATGCGACCCTTGGGGTAGGTTTATATTGTGGATAGGGGAAATCATCGATCAAAGAGTTTCTCTGCTTAACATATATGCCCCTAATGCTAACCATCTCCCTTTTATAAAAAAGACAATGAGGAAACTAAAATAATTTGGACAAGGGATCGAGATAATGGCAGGAGATTTTAATTCCACTATTAAGCCAATGATAGACAAAAAATCTAATAAATTATCAAAAATTTAAACTTAGTGCTTAGAAATTCTGATAAAGTCTCACAAGTTATAAATGACAATCAGATGTACGATATTTGGAGAATATTACACCCAAACGAAAAAGACTATTTATACTATTATATGGTATATAAAACATACTCAAGAATAGATTTTTTTTAAATAAATGAGAAAAGTTTGGGTAAGGTTACAGAAGCCAATATAGGCCAAATATCTTTATCTGATCATGCGCCAGTAAGTTTCAACATTAAATTAGATCAAGAAATAAAGGACAGACCAATCTGGAAATTGGATGTTGTTTTACTGAGAGATAAAATCAAAGGGTCGGTATTGAGAGAAAGACATTGTAAAATTCTATGACATAAACACTGGAACTGTTGAGCAGAATAGCACATTGTGGATGTCATTTATGGCCTATTTTAGAGGTCTTTTAATAAAATTAAACCATCACGTCAAGAAAAAGAGAGGTTTGCCATTAAGGATACTTTTAATCCAGCTATACAACTTAGAAAAAGAGCATAAAGGAAATCCCAAAGATAATATTAACATAGAGATAAAAAATTTGCAAGACAAATTAATATAATTAATCAACAAATTTCCGATAAGGCGATTTGGAAATTTCAGCAAAAATGCCATTATCATGACAACAAAACAAGTAAAGTGCTAGCGCATAAAATAAAAAATAAATTCCGAAATTCAAGAATTGAATACTTAGTTGATGAGGGTAATCATTTTTTTTTAAACCAAAAGATATAGCTAGGGTTTTTGACAAATATTATGAAGGCTTATATAACTTGAAAAATGATTTATTATTTAAGGAACCAAGGGCCCTCGAAATTCAAACATTTCTTAGCAAGATCAAAGTCTTAAAATTTCAGAATCTGAGCTTGCAGATTAAAGTTTACCAATCACCGAAAAAGAGGTAATGGAGGCCATAGGAAAATTAAAAGCATATACTTCTCCTGGTCCGGATGGATACACAAATCATTTTTTTAAATGATTTGTTCCAGTACTTGCAAAACAGCTAAAATTCGTATTTAATGAGTTTAAAAGTTCAGGTAAATTTACAAAGGATATCATGAAAGCCCATATTATAATGAAACCGAAAAAAAATTAGGAATCCTTTTTATGTGGCAATCATAGACCAATTTCCTTGATGAATGCAGATTTGAAACTGTATGCAAGGATACTGGCGAATAAATTGACACATATTTTGAATAAAATGATTTCAAGGTGAGCAGACAGTTTATGGCCGGCAGTCAAGGACCAGATAATATCAGGAAGCTTATTGATTTGATATGTATATCAAAAGCTGGGAATACCCCCACCCTGTTCATGTCATTAGATGCTGAAAAAGCATTTGATAGGATAGGGTGGGGGTATATAAGAAAGGTCTTGTTAGAGATGGGTTTCAGACTGTTTGGTTCTCATGTGATTGGAGCCCTTTACTCTAGCCCATCAGCCTCAGTAATTGGTGCAGGCTTTAGGTCTCAAGAGTTCGGTATTGGTAATGGAACTTGACAGGGCTGTCCCCTCTCCCCCGCCCTATTTATTCTATTGCTGGAACCTTTAGCTTTAGCTATTAAAAATGACGAAGCAGTGAAAGGCTAATGGGTGGGAGAGAGGGAACACAAAATTACCATGTTTGCAGATGACGTGGTGTTGTCATTAGAAGATCCATTGGAAACTTTACCACATTTATTAGATTTAATAGAGCAATACAGTAAGGTCTCTAATTATAAACTTAACCATCAGAAATCAGAGATCTTGAGTATAAATGTATTAAACTCAAATTTAAGAAAATGTTTCCGTTTGATTGGGAGGCAAATTTGTTTAAACACCTGGGCATTATCTGTGGTAAAAATATAAAAAACATGATCACAGCTAACTGTGAGATAACTCAGGAAAAAATAAAAAATATTATGACAAATCTCCTTTTCAGGGAAAATTGCCTGTGTTAAGATGACGGTTTTGCCAATCATCAATTACTTGATGAGATGTAAAAATAAGTGGTGCAGTGCAGAGGGCTTTGGGTTTTTAGAGCACTGGGCTGACTTCTCACTTGGGTACAATCTCTATTGCAGGGATGGATTGCACCTTAATGACAAGGGAGCTTTTGTGCTAGGGGATAGGATGGTAGAACGGCTGGTGGAGTTTTTAAACTTGTAGGTGGGGGGGAGGGACTATATAGAAGTATTGGGGTAAAAAGGGTAGAGAGGGTATGGGATGAATTAGTTACCCATGTGGGAGGAGAAGGGGGAGGGTTACAATAGACAGTAGGGAGGTATTAATAGAAGCCTCAAATACAGTGGCAAGCACTTCACAACGGCAGAGCCATAGCAACAATCATCAATTACTTGATGAGATGTAAAAATAAGTGGTGCAGTGCAGAGGGCTTTGGGTTTTTAGAGCACTGGGCTGACTTCTCACTTGGGTACAATCTCTATTGCAGGGACGGATTGCACCTTAATGACAAGGGAGCTTTTGTGCTAGGGGATAGGATGGTAGAACGGCTGGTGGAGTTTTTAAACTTGTAGGTGGGGGGGAGGGACTATATAGAAGTATTGGGGTAAAAAGGGTAGAGAGGGTATGGGATGAATTAGTTACCCATGTGGGAGGAGAAGGGGGGAGGGTTACAATAGACAGTAGGGAGGTATTAATAGAAGCCTCAAATACAGTGGCAAGCACTTCACAACGGCAGAGCCATAGCAACATAAAGTGTATTCTTGCTAATGCAAGAAGTTTGCCTGGGAAAATGGGCGAGCTAGAATTATTAGCAGTACAAGAAAAATGGGGCTTAATAGGCATTACTGAAACATGGTGGGCTGAATCTCATGACTGGACTGTTAATCTGGATGGTTATAACCTATTTAGGAAAGATAGGGGAAATGGTAAAAGAGGAAGTGGGATCTGTCTGTATGTTAAGCCTGAATTTAAGCCTATAGTCAGAAAAGATATTTATGCTGGAACTAACAGCAACATTGAATCTTTGTGGGTTGAGGTAAATAGTGGAGGAGCTAATTCTAAACGCATATTGGTGGGAGTATGCTATAAACCCCCAAATATATTTAAAAGAGAGGAAATACAACTATTGTTAGAGATTGGAAATGCAGATAAGCATGGGCAAATTCTAATAATGTGAGACTTTAATTACCCTGAAATAAACTGGATAAATGAGACCAACAGCTCAGCTAAAGGGAGCAGGTTCTTGAATACACTCAGGGATCATTATCTGGCCCAAGTAATACAAGAACCTACTAGAAATGGGGCCATCTTGGATTTAGTCATCACAAGTAATATTGATATAATATCAAATGTTAAAATAGGGGAACCCTTGGGGAATAGTGATCACAACACAGTCTCATTTGAGATTGAATACAAAAAACAGAGTTGTAAGGGGCCAACAAAAACTCTAAATTTTAAAAGGGCTTACGTTAATGGGCTAAGGGCAGCAATACTATATATATAGACTGGGAAAAACACTGAAAATAAATAGACAACATTCAAATCCTTACTAAATAAACATACTCATCGGCATGTACCATGTGGAAATAAAATGAATAGGAGTAAATCACATCCCATGTGGCTTAACAATTACTTGATCATGATGAGGAAAAAGAAACATGCATTTAAATTATACAAGAAGGAGGGAGCAGAGGCAGCTTTTGTGTGACTATAAGGAAATCAACAAGGCTTGCAAAAGGGCTATTAGAATGGCTAAAATAGAAAATGAGAAGTCAGTTGCAAAGGAAAGTAAGACTAACCCCAAAATATTTTTTAAATATATTAATGGGAAGAAGGCGAGGAAGGAAGCTATAGGAACATTACAATGTGACACAGGCCATCTGATAATTAGTGACAAGGAAAAGACAGATAAGCTAAATAGGTTCTTTTCGTCTGTATACACAAGGGAGGTACCATAATGGGCAACATAATGGGGCTACACTACCATCACTAAATAATTCGTTAACGCAGGAAGAAATCCAAAAGAAATTGGAGAAAATAAATGTTAATGAAGCCCCAGGTCCTGATGGAATACATCCAAGGGTACTGAGGGAGCTGGGTTCTGTAATAGCCAAACCATTATATCTAATCTTTCAAGACTCACTCACCAGAGGGTCTCTACCGGATGACTGGAGAAAAGCAGAGGTGATACCTATATTTAAGAAGGGAGCAAGAGCCAATCTGGGGAATTATAGACCAGTGAGCCTCACATCTGTAGTTGGGAAGCTTTTAGAAGGGCTAATAAGGGACAGAATACAAGAATATGTCTATTTGATCAAGATCATAGGTAGCAGTTAACACAGATTTATGAAGGATAGGTCATGTCAGACAAATCTAATTAGTTTCTATGATGAGGTTAGTAGGAACTTGGATCAGGGCAACTCAGTGGATGTAGTCTTTTTGGATTTTGCAAAGGCTTTTGATACAGTGCCTCATGGGAGACTTTTGAGCAAACTAAGGGATGCAGGAATATCTGCTCATCGATTGAGAGCTGGCTAAAAGACAGGAAGCAAAGGGTTGTTGTAAATGGAACATACTCCGATTGGACTAATGTGTTAAGTGGGGTTCCTCAAGGTTCAGTATTAGGTCCTCTCCTTTTTAACATATTTATTGCTGACTTAGAAGTAGGACTCGAAAGTAGTGTCTCCATTTTTGCAGATGACACTAAGTTATGCAAGGTAATTAAATCAGATAATGATGTACTTTCCCTACAAAGGGATTTGCATAAATTAGAGAAATGGGCAGCTTAATGGCAGATGAGATTTAATACAAATAAATGTAAGGTTATGCATTTGGGAAAGAAAAATAGCCATGCAATTTATAATCTTAATGGAGCAAATCTAGGGGTATCGGATATTGAAATGGATTTGGGAGTACTAGTGGACAACCACCTAGGTAGCAGTGCTCAATGCCAAGCAGCAGCTGCAAAGGCAAATAAAATATTAGCATGTATTAAGAAGAGTATAGAAACAAGGGAAGCAAATATAATTCTACCACTATACAAATCCCTAGTACGCCCTCATTTAGAATATGGAGTACAATTTTGGGTACCAGTTCATAAAAAGGACATTTTAGAGCTGGAAAAAGTGCAGAGAAGGGCAACAAAACTAATAAGGGGAATGAAGAGGCTAAGTTATGAAGAAAGACTAACCGAATTAAACTTATTTCACTAGAAAAAAGGCGCCTACGAGGGAATATGGTTACGTTATTTAAATACATCCAGGGTCAATATAAGGCTTTGTCAAGTTAACTTTTTATAGCAAGAGATTTTCAACTGACAAGAGGACATCCTTTGAGGTTGGAGGAAAAAAGATTTCACAATAAACAAAGAAAAGGGTTCTTCACAGTTAGGGTGGTTAAACTGTGGAATTCTCTACTAAAGGAGGTGGTGACAGCGAATTCGATAGATAACTTCAAAAAGGGGTTAGATATATTTTTGAATAAAGAGGGCATTCAAGGTTATCCTAGATAACTAGCGAAGGAATATTGATCCAGAGAGAAATTTGATCGCCAGTTTCTGGGGTCAGGAAGGAATTTTGCTTTTTTTCCCCTTATGAGACAATTGGCAAAGATTCAATGTTTTTTTTTTTCTGTTTGCCTTCCTCTGGATCAATTAACAATTAATAACAAATAGTCCACATATTAAAAAGATCAAGAGAGATCTAAAAAGGTTGAACTTGATGGACTAACTCTTTATTCATCCTCAAATACTATACTATTAATAATTAATTAACAACTAATTAATTAATAAATAATCTGCATATTGCAGATCAGCGGAGATCTTGAAAGGTTGAACTTGATAAGTCTTTTTTCAACCTCAATTACTATGTAACTATGTAACTATGTATCCCGATGGAACTTCCTAGACAATTTATAGAAAAACTACAAAATATGAATGATACTTTTATTCATGCAAGAAAACATGTCAGAATAAAAAGGATTGAGATGTTCAGGAAATTTTCCAAAGGTAGAATTGCATATCCACTCCTTATTTATATTTATTGAAAAGGCTTCATTGCTTGCTCACGCTCTTAAATGGCTAGAGGCCGGGAAAAGCTTGGCTTGGTTTTCATTAGAAAAAAATATGGTGTTGAATAAGGACTTAAAATAATTTATTTTTTATAAGCAGTTTTCAGACGAAATGTATTAACAAAGAGCTATATAGTGTAAAGAAACTATTTTCGTTTTGGAAAAAAAAATAATAACAAATATAATCTTCTTCCATTTTTAAGCATGTCTGCTCCAATTGTAACTGTGACCAAATTCTATAACAAATCGTGGAAGAATCACTGGATAAATTATGGTTTTCAACACCTGAGTAATTTATTTATTACAGTCGAGATGGCTTCCTTTCAGCAAATAGAAAATAAATATGGGGTACAACCATTCAATTGGCTGACATATGCCCAATTAAGAAGCTTCTTAGAAACATTAAGAACGGTATGGAAATTAAATACTAATCTGAATAAATTTGAAGTATTTTTCCTTAAGGGAGAATTTTCTCACATGACCTCTAAAATGTTAATGTTTTTACAAATTCAGATAGAAACTAAAATAACAAAAAAATTGTATTTATGGTCAAATGAATTGAAGATCAATTTAAATCAAAAACTGTGGGATTAGGCTTTAAAAAATACCAATAATGTGATAAAAAATGCGGCTGAAAGGGAGATCTACTTTAAAGTAATAAATAGATGGCACATAGTGCCGATTAAGATATATGACTTTTGCCATAAGAGCGAGGACAAACTATACTGGAGAGGTTGTGGACTAGAGGGAAACTATCTTCATATATGGTGGACTTGTCCCCTAATCATAACGCTCTGGGAAAGTTTTTTTGATTCTATTTCGATCACCCTTAAGGAAGATATCCCTCTAGCGGCCAGCAGCGGTCTATTACATATATTTTTTAAGAGCTATAAAAAGGAAGAAATAGCCTATATGATACAAAGGTTTACAATAATCAAATTTGCAATTGCTGCTAAATGGAGACAAGTTATTACTCCAAGTTGGAATGAAATTCTGGATAGAATGGGCCGATGTTGGGAGCTCAAGAGATATCTCCAGGACGATGGAACCCTAAATAAGAACATTAAAAAATGGCTGATCTGGGACGCTAGAACCTAATCATTTTAACAGTTAATTAATGGTTTGCTTCATGGAACAACCTGGTATATACGATTTAATGAGATAAGTCGGTTGTATGCATGAATGGTGGATGCGTGTATATGTTCCCATTATGTATCATCATGTATAGGATGTTATATTAAGTGTTGACAACTGTTTTTAATTAATTCATTGTATATTGAAGGAATTATGTCACACGAATGATTTGTATATGTTTATATTTAAAAAAAATAAAAAAAAAAGAGAAAAAAAAAAAAGTTATGTGATACCCTCCCTTTAAATAAAAAAAATTGTAAGCTACCTTTATGAATTCTTGAATACAAATCAACATCCTCAAAAGTATAAATACATGACGCTCTGGGAAAGGGATGTTGGTTATGACATAAGCTGTGGGAAGTGGGGTAGGTCCTGAGGTATCCTCACAAAGGATCCTATAATTTCAGCATGTGGGAGACCTCCATCAAGATGCTGTATAGAGTCTATATGACACCGCAGAAATTATTTAAATGGGAAGTGGTAAAGTATCCTAGTTGCTTACGCGGATGCCCAGATACAGGCTTGTTCATACACACTTGGTGGTCATGCAATAAAGTTCAGTAATTGTGGAAGGGGGCCTCAACTCTGATAGATATCCAAATAACAGCAAATATAGAAACATGTCTTCTGGGTAGAGATGTCGCGAATAGTTCGCCGGCGGACTGTTCCCGGCGAACATAGCATGTTCGCATTCGCGGCAAACTGCGAACATATGCGATGTTCGATCCGCCCCCTATACTTTATCATTGAGCAAACTTTGACCCTGCAACTCACAGTCAGCAGACACATTCCAGCCAATCAGCATCATACCCTGCCTTCCAGACCCTTCTAACTCATGGACAGCAGCCATTTTGGAATCATAACTAACTTGCAGTCTTACTGAGAGGAGGCTGAGTGTAGGTGATACTGCATCAATAGGGAAAACCATAGCTAGGCTACTGTATACAGTGTGCAATACAGTCCTGAAGGACTCTTTTGATCTCTGCTGCAAGGACACCCCTGTGTCTCTCCCCCCCTTATCACCTTAGCATCCAACCCTAACACCCCTCACACTTATCCCTAACACCTAACCCTAACATCCCTCACCCTAACACCTAACCCTAACAACCCTTACACTTATCCCTAACACCCCTCACCCTAACACCTAACCCTAACACCCCTCACACTTATCCCTAACACCCCTCACCCTAACCCTAACACCCCTCACACTTATCCCTAACACGCCTTACCCTAACCCTAACACCGCTCACACTTTTCCCTAACACCTAACCCTAACATCCCTCACCCTAGCACCTAACCCTAACACCCCTTACACTTATCCCTAACACCCCTCACCCTAACACCTAACCCTAACACCCCTCACACTTATCCCTAACACCCCTTACACTAACACCCCTCACACTTATCCCTAACACCCCTCACCCTAACACCTAACCCTAACACCCCTCACACTTATCCCTAACACCCCTCACCCTAACCCTAACACCCCTCACACTTATCCCTAACACCCCTCACCCTAACACCTAACCCTAACACCCCTCACACTTATCCCTAACACCCATTACCCTAACCCTAACACCCCTCACACTTATCCCTAACACCTAACCCTAACATCCCTCACCCTAACACCTAACCCTAACACCCCTTACACTTATCCCTAACACCCCTCCCCCTAACACCTAACCCTAACACCCCTCACACTTATCCCTAACACCCCTCACCCTAACACCTAACCCTAACACCCCTCACACTTATCCCTAACACCCCTCACCCTAACCCTAACACCCCTCACACTTATCCTTAACACCCCTTACCCTAACACCCCTCACACTTATCCCTAACACCCCTTACCCTAACCCTAACACCCCTCACACTTATCCCTAACACCTAACCCTAACATCGCTCACCCTAACACCTAACCCTAACACCCCTCACACTTATCCCTAACACCCCTTACACTAACACCCCTCACACTTTTCCCTAACACCCCTCACCCTAACACCTAACCCTAACACCCCTCACACTTATCCCTAACACCTAACCCTAACATCCCTCACCCTAACACCTAACCCTAACACCCCTCACACTTATCCCTAACACCTAACCCTAACATCCCTCACCCTAACACCTAACCCTAACACCCCTCACACTTATCCCTAACACCCCTTACACTAACACCCCTCACACTTATCCCTAACACCCCTCACCCTAACACCTAACCCTAACACCCCTCACACTTATGCCTAACACCCCTTACCCTAACCCTAACACCCCTCACACTTATCCCTAACACCTAACCCTAACATCCCTCACCCTAACACCTAACCCTAACACCCCTTACACTAACACCCCTCACACTTATCCCTAACACCCCTCACCTTAACACCTAACCCTAATACCCCCTTACACTTATCCCTAACAGCCCTTACCCTAACACCTAACCCTAACATCCCTTACCCTAACACCCATCACACTTATCCCTAACACCCGTTACCCTAACCTTACACCCCTCACACTTATCCATAACACCCATCAACCTAACACCTAACCCTAACATTCTCACACTTATCCCTAAGACCTAACACCCCTCACACTTATTCCTAACATGCCTCACCCTAACACCTAACCCTAATACCCCCTTACACTTATCCCTAACAGCCCTTACCCTAACACCTAACCCTAACATCCCTCACACTTATCCCTAACACCCCTCACCCTAACACCTAACCCTAACACCCCTCACACTTATCCCTAACACCCCTCACCCTAACCCTAACACCCCTCACACTTATCCCTAACACCCCTTACCCTAACACCCCTCACACTTATCCCTAACACCCCTTACCCTAACCCTAACACCCCTCACACTTATCCCTAACACCTAACCCTAACATCCCTCACCCTAACACCTAACCCTAACACCCCTCACACTTATCCCTAACACCCCTTACACTAACACCCCTCACACTTATCCCTAACACCCCTCACCCTAACACCTAACCCTAACACCCCTCACACTTATCCCTAACACCTAACCCTAACATCCCTCACCCTAACACCTAACCCTAACACCCCTCACACTTATCCCTAACACCCCTTACACTAACACCCCTCACACTTATCCCTAACACCCCTCACCCTAACACCTAACCCTAACACCCCTCACACTTATGCCTAACACCCCTTACCCTAACCCTAACACCCCTCACACTTATCCCTAACACCTAACCCTAACATCCCTCACCCTAACACCTAACCCTAACACCCCTTACACTAACACCCCTCACACTTATCCCTAACACCCCTCACCTTAACACCTAACCCTAATACCCCCTTACACTTATCCCTAACAGCCCTTACCCTAACACCTAACCCTAACATCCCTTACCCTAACACCCATCACACTTATCCCTAACACCCGTTACCCTAACCTTACACCCCTCACACTTATCCATAACACCCATCAACCTAACACCTAACCCTAACATTCTCACACTTATCCCTAAGACCTAACACCCCTCACACTTATTCCTAACATGCCTCACCCTAACACCTAACCCTAATACCCCCTTACACTTATCCCTAACAGCCCTTACCCTAACACCTAACCCTAACATCCCTCACACTTATCCCTAACACCCCTCACCCTAACACCTAACCCTAACACCCCTCACACTTATCCCTAACACCCCTCACCCTAACCCTAACACCCCTCACACTTATCCCTAACACCCCTTACCCTAACACCCCTCACACTTATCCCTAACACCCCTTACCCTAACCCTAACACCCCTCACACTTATCCCTAACACCTAACCCTAACATCCCTCACCCTAACACCTAACCCTAACACCCCTCACACTTATCCCTAACACCCCTTACACTAACACCCCTCACACTTATCCCTAACACCCCTCACCCTAACACCTAACCCTAACACCCCTCACACTTATCCCTAACACCTAACCCTAACATCCCTCACCCTAACACCTAACCCTAACACCCCTCACACTTATCCCTAACACCCCTTACACTAACACCCCTCACACTTATCCCTAACACCCCTCACCCTAACACCTAACCCTAACACCCCTCACACTTATGCCTAACACCCCTTACCCTAACCCCAACACCCCTCACACTTATCCCTAACACCTAACCCTAACATCCCTCACCCTAACACCTAACCCTAACACCCCTCACACTTATCCCTAACACCCCTTACACTAACACCCCTCACACTTATCCCTAACACCCTCACCCTAACACCTAACCCTAATACCCCCTTACACTTATCCCTAACAGCCCTTACCCTAACACCTAACCCTAACATCCCTTACCCTAACACCCATCACACTTATCCCTAACACCCCTTACTCTAACCTTACACCACTCACACTTATCCATAACACCCATCAACCTAACACCTAACACTAACATTCTCACACTTATCCCTAAGACCTAACACCCCTCACACTTATTCCTAACATGCCTCACCCTAACACCTAACCCTAATACCCCCTTACACTTATCCCTAACAGCCCTTACCCTAACACCTAACCCTAACATCCCTTACCCTAACATTCATCACACGTATCCCTAACACCCCTTACCCTAACACCCCTCACACTTATCCATAACACCCATTAACCTAACACCTAACCCTAACATTCTCACACTTATCCCTAAGACCTAACACCCCCCACACTTATCCCTAACACCCCTCACCCTAACACCTAACCCTAATACCCCCTTACACTTATCCCTAACAGCCCTTACCCTAACACCTAACCCTAACATCCCTTACCCTAACACCCATCACACTTATCCCTAACACCTCTTACCCTAACCCTAACACCCCTCACAGTTATCCATAACACCCATCAACCTAACACCTAACCCTAACATTCTCACACTTATCCCTAAGACCTAACACCCCTCACACTTATTCCTCACATGCCTCACCCTAACACCCCTTACACTTATCCCTAACACCCCTCACCCTAACACCCCTCCCACTTAGCCCTAACACCCCTTACCCTAACACCCCTCACACTTATCCCTAACACCCCTCACCCTAACACCTAACCCTAATACCCCCTTACACTTATCCCTAACAGCCCTTACCCTAACACCTAACCCTAACATCCCTTACCCTAACACCCATCACACTTATCCCTAACACCCCTTACCCTAACCCTTACACCCCTCATACTTATCCATAACACCCATCAACCTAACACCTAACCCTAACATTCTCACACTTATCCCTAAGACCTAACACCCCTCACACTTATTCCTAACATGCCTCACCCTAACACCTAACCCTAATACCCCCTTACACTTATCCCTAACAGCCCTTACCCTAACACCTAACCCTAACATCCCTTACCCTAACATTCATCACACTTATCCCTAACACCCCTTACCCTAACCCTAACACCCCTCACACTTATCCATAACACCCATTAACCTAACACCTAACCCTAACATTCTCACACTTATCCCTAAGACCTAACACCCCCCACACTTATCCCTAACACCCCTCACCCTAACACCTAACCCTAATACCCCCTTACACTTATCCCTAACAGCCCTTACCCTAACACCTAACCCTAACATCCCTTACCCTAACACCCATCACACTTATCCCTAACACCTCTTACCCTAACCCTAACACCCCTCACAGTTATCCATAACACCCATCAACCTAACACCTAACCCTAACATTCTCACACTTATCCCTTAGACCTAACACCCCTCACACTTATTCCTCACATGCCTCACCCTAACACCCCTTACACTCATCCCTAACACCCCTCACCCTAACACCCCTCCCACTTAGCCCTAACACCCCTTACCCTAACACCCCTCACACTTATCCCTAACACCCCTCACCCTAACACCTAACCCTAATACCCCCTTACACTTATCACTAACAGCCCTTATCCTAACACCTAACCCTAACATCCCTTACCCTAACACCCATCACACTTATCCCTAACACCCCTTACCATAACCCTTACACCCCTCACACTTATCCATAACACCCATCAACCTAACACCTAACCCTAACATTCTCACACTTATCCCTAAGACCTAACACCCCTCACACTTATTCCTAACATGCCTCACGCTAACACCTAACCCTAATACCCCCTTACACTTATCCCTAACAGCCCTTACCATAACACCTAACCCTAACATCCCTTACCCTAACATTCATCACAATTATCCCTAACACCCCTTACCCTAACCCTAACACCCCTCACACTTATCCCTAACACCCCTTACCCTAACCCTAACACCCCTCACACTTATCCATAACACCCATCAACCTAACACCTAACCCTAACATTCTCACACTTATCCCTAAGACCTAACACCCCCCACACTTATCCCTAACACCCCTCACCCTAACACCTAACCCTAATACCCCCTTACACTTATCCCTAACAGCCCTTACCCTAACACCTAACCCTAACATCCCTTACCCTAACACCCATCACACTTATCCCTAACACCTCAATACCCTAACCTTAACACCCCTCACACTTATCCATAACACCCATCAACCTAACACCTAACCCTAACATTCTCACACTTATCCATAAGACCTAACACCCCTCACACTTATTCCTCACATGCCTCACCCTAACACCCCTTACACTTATCCCTAACACCCCTCACCCTAACACCCCTCACACTTAGCCCTAACACCCCTTACCCTAACACCTAACCCCCTCACCCTTATCCCTAACACCCCTTACCCTAACACCCCTTACACTTATACCTAACACCCCTCACCCTAACACCCCTCACACTTATCCCTAACACCCCTTACCCTAACACCCCTCACACTTATCCCTGTGTCTCTTTCCCCCTTATCATCAAGGAAGGGGGGAGGATGATGAGGGAGGGGGGAAGAGACACAGGGGAGGATGATGAGGGAGGGGGGAAACCGACACAGGGGAGGATGATGAGGGAGGGGGTAAAGAGATACAGGGGAGGGTGATGAGGAAGGGGGGAAAGAGACACAGGGGAGGATGATGAGGGAGGAGGGGGAAGAGACACAGGGGAAGATGATGAGGGAGGGGGAAAAGAGACACAGGGGAAGATGATGAGGGAGGGGGGAAAGAGACACAGGGGAGGATGATGATGGAGGGGGAAAGAGACACAGGGGAGGATGATGAGGGAGGGGGTAAAGAGATACAGGGGAGGATGATGAGGGAGGTGGGAGGATGATGAGGAGGGAGGGGGGATGAGACACAGGGGAGGGTGATGAGGAAGGGGGGAAAGAGACACAGGGGAGGATGATGAGGGAGGGGGTAAAGAGATACAGGGGAGGATGATGATGGAGGGGGATGTTAGGTTATTCATGCCCTTTATGGATTAAAACCAGACTCTGCATCAACTATGTAATTTTCTGTGGGAGTTTTGACATGGATCCCCCTCCGGCATGCCACAGTCCAGGTGTTAGTCCCCTTAAAACAACTTTTCCATCACTATTGTGGCCAGAAAGAGTCCCTGGGGGTTTTAAAATCTGCCTGCCCATTGAAGTCTATGGCGGTTCGCCAGGTTCGCTGGTTTGTGAACATCTGCGGCGGTTCGCGTTCGCGGTTCGCGAACCGAAAATGTTATGTTTGCGACATTACTACTCCTGGGCTTCCTGTCCCAAAAGTTATTGAAACCACTAAGCAAGTTTTTATAATATATAATGTTGACTACGAAAAGCCATATTTCTAAGCAGTGGAAATCAAATATACTGAATTTGCAAGTGGTTATAAATAAATTAAACTATATCGCTATAAATGAAAGGATATCTCATCTCTTAACTAACACTATGACAGACTTTCTGGAGATATGGAGGCCGTGGCTGCAATCTCCTCATAGTATACCAAGAATAGGAAACAGACAACCAGGACGAGTTTCTGATGCATTGGGTGGAGGGAGACCTGGGACTCGGTGGGAGTTGGAGGAAAAGGAAACAAGGTAAATGCCTATTCACAAAAAGTGAGTGTCGGGTCTAGTCGGCCAATTTTACTATTTGACAGCTGCACTAACCCCCCTACCTTTTGTTTGTCTTATTTTTTTTTCTTCTCTGTCTTTTTTTTCCTTTTCCCCCTCCCGTTTGTTATTCAAAATGTTAGACATTTCTACTAGAATGAAAAAGAAAAAAAATCAATCTTAGGTATAGAAAACCGAAAGATAATGGTTCAGAGTTGCAATTGCAAGGCATAAGCTTTTCCATGGTGTGTTTATGTGGGTTTTGTTTTTTCTTTTCTTCATCTTATGGTTCTGTATTATAAAAGCTAAATATGCTTATGGTAGTAACAGAAACACTGTGGATGTACTATATACTCTGTCACAATTTCAAAGAATACTCAATAAAAATGAGAATGAATGAAAAAAAGTTACTTGCTGTTTTATATTTTTAAGTACTATATATACTCGAGTATATGCCGAGTTTTTCAGCCCTTTTTTAAGGCTAGAAAGGGCCCCCTCGGCTTATACTCGAATCACTCCCCCCACCCTGTGTCTCTCTAACCCCCCCATGTCTCTCTAACCCCCCCGTGTCTCTCTACCCCCCGTGTCTCTCTAACCCCGTGTCTCTCTAACCCCCCTGTGTCTCTCTAACCCCCCCGTGTCTCTTTCCCTCCCCCTCCTCATCCTCAACCCCTCTCCTCATTCTCCCTCCTCAACCCCCCTCCTCAACCCCCCTCCTCAACCTAAACCCTCCTCCTCATTCTAACTCTCCCTCTCCCCTCACTTACCTGCTTCTGCTCCAGTCTCCGCTCCTTCTTGACCCGGCACGCATGTGACGTCACATGCGCGCCGCGTTTTTAGCATAAAACCCTCGGCTTATACTCGTGTCACTCATTTTACCCAGTATTTTGTGGTAAAATAGGTGCCTCGGCTTATACTCTGGTCGGCTTATACTCGAGTATATACGGTATCTGTTTATCATGTTATTTTAATAATAAATTATTAAAGTTTGATGTTTTACTTTATCTATCACTGTAGATATCCCCCCAAAAATGTCTTTTTTTGACTGGATTCTTTACTCTCATTCTTTAATTTCAAGGTTTTATATGAAGACTAGGAAATTGCCAGTCAAAATTAGATAGCAATGCTGGTTGCCACACAATGTGAGGCTTTGGGCCCTCTGAGCACTCATTGCGTGACCCGCAATGAGCATAATTGTGTAGTTTATAGGCCTTGCGCTTGAGTGTTACTTGGGTTGTGTTACTGCCTTGGGTTAAGTGCTACTGCCTTATGGTAAATGTTAGTGGCTTGGATTAAGTGTTACTGGCTTTCGTTAAGTGTTACTGCTTAGGGCTATTTTTTACATCCTTCGGACTAGTTTTACTTCCGGGCTAGTTTTACGTCCTTGGGCCTTGTTTTTGTTGTTTTGCTTTTAAGGCAGGTATTTTCTTCTCTCGCTTAGGCAATTTTTGATCGTAAAACAAATGGCAAATATGCATCAAATTAACCTGCAACCTGACTCACAGGCTCCTTGCCTCTCCTACTGTGGTGTGTGTAAGTTGCTTTTTTTCATGTCTTTTCAGTTCTGTTGTTTGGCCGTTAAAGTCATAATTTTGCGAGGCGCACAGTGCATGTACGGGTTTTGGTCCCAAGACGTACAGGTCATAAGTCCCGCCTTCGGCGCTCATCGCAAGCACTGCAATGAGCGCCTTTGGTGCTCATTGCAGGCTAAGTCCTGCGAACCCCAACTGCTCACCTCGCTTCGCAGGGCTCGCAGTGCAATGAGTCCCACGTGCCTCTGTGCTCATTGCAGGCGCTCATTGTGAGCCACGCAGTGTGTGGTAAACAGCATTGCTAGCCTTACAATTTTACTCCTGTCATTTTTGACGGGCAATTTCCTAGTCTTTATATAAAACCTCGAAATGTAACTGCTAGTTAGTTGGCTAGCCATGGTCAATGCCATGGTCAATGGGCAACCAAATGTTGTTGAAACTCAGTTAAAAAGAAAAGGCTCAAACCTGCCTCACAAGGTGTACTTGGACTGAAACTCGCATGTTGGAACATCAGAACTATTCTTGACACAACAACTATACTACCAGTGCCACGTGCTAGCCCAGGGAGGCAGAAGGAGCTTAGGGACGTTAATGCGTGGCTAAAGATGTGGTGCACTAAGGAGGGGTTTGTGTTTTTAGAGCACTGGGCTGACTTCTCACTTCGGTACAATCTCTACAGTAGGGATGGCTTGCACCTTAATGATGAGGGAGCTTTTGTACTAGGGGATAGGATGGTAGAAAGGCTGGAGGAGTTTTTAAACTAGTAGTTGGGGGGGAGGGACTAGATATAAGTAAGGGGGTAGAAAGTGTAGAGGGTATAAGGGATGAATTAACAACTCATAGGGGAGGAGATGGGGGAGGGGTAGTATAGTCAATAGGGAAGTAGTACTAAGTAATTCAAGTACAGTGGCAGGCACTTCAGAAATACAGACTCATAACATAAGGTGTATGCTTGCTAATGCCAGAAGCTTGCCAGCAAAAATGGGAGAGTTAGAATTATTAGCAATTAATGAAAAATGGGATTTAATAGGCATTACTGAAACGTGGTGGGATGAATCTCATGACTGGAGTGTTAATCTGGATGGTTATAACCTATTTAGGAAAGATAGAGGCAATGGTAAACGAGGAGGAGGGATTTGTCTGTATGTTTTTTTTTTTTTTTTTTTTATTATTTTGTACATATAAAAGAGTAATACAGCTAATAATATATATGTAGTTACACCATACAAGAGAGAATAATAGACAGTACAAAGGTATGACAACACACAATCTTATTGTCCCAACATCTTTGATATCTCTCAAGTTTTAAATATATTTTAAGATCAAGAAACACAGAGGAAGAAATAAAAAAGAACAGGGGAAAAAAGAGAAAAAGAGAAAAAGAGAGAAGAAGAAAGAAAAAATGAAAAAAAAAAAAAAATTCGTCATAGAAACACTATCAAGGAGAGTTCCATCGCCATAGATTTTCTAACTCAATGTCAGGTATTGGTCCCATAGCTGCCATTTTATTAGACGAGTGGCCTTGGGGATATTATCTCGGACGTTATCCGGCATTTCTGATCTCATCATTTCACTATTCTTTGAGATGGTGTTCTCTAGTTCTTTCCAAGAAGGTACTTGAGGTTGTTTCCAATGTTTCACCAATAGCCATTTGGCAACTAAGCATATGTGTGATATTAAATATCTTTCCCCTAATGGGAACATTTCCATTTGCGAGTGTAGAATAAATATTAACGGATTGCAAGAAATTTTTTTACCAGTAAGAGCCGAAAGTTCTTTGCTTACTCTCATCCAGAATATTTTAATTTTTTTACAATCCCACCACATATGGATGGTTGTGCCTGGTAGTCCGCATTGTTTCCAGCATAGACCAGTTACTATATATTTTTTTTAGTTTATTGGGGACATAGTACCATCTATGGATTATTTTTACCATCATTTCATTATATGAGGAGTTAATTGATGAATTCTTAATGGCACTGAAAATTTTAGTCCAGTCTTCCTCTAATATTATAATTTTCAAGTCAACTTCCCAGGCTAATATACCCAAACTCTTTTCAAAGGGAGTGTTTTCATCAATTATATTACTAAATTTTGAAATTATATGTGACGGTTCACCTTTGATTAAATATTCTTCCATTTTCCAAATTTTGTTCATGTTATTGATTTTATATCCTAAAAGAGTAAGATATCTTTGTAAACCTTCATACTCTAACCACGTTATTTTATCTAGATTAAATTTCTCTTTAAGTCTTTTCAGTTCCATTAAATTTCCTTTTTCGTATAGATCTCCCACGTTTCTAATGTTATGTAGTTTTAGTAAAGATAAAAATAATCTATTTGAGTTATTATTAAGAAAGTCTATTGGTGCTGCCAAAGAGGGAGACTGTGTCAATAAGAGTTTTATTTTATTTTTATGCCATGTGTTAATAATATATTTAATATTAGGAGGTAAATCTGAGCTCCCCTTCTGTTTATACTTATCAATCCATAGTATATTTTTTATTGGTGATCTTCCCAATAGGGAGTCCTCTATTGTTAACCATCTTGGGATATTTTGTATGTAGTTATATCCAGCTGCTTGTGTAAGTATAATTTTTTTATTTAGCTCTTTGATAGAGGGAGAGCTTAATCCCCCTTTCTCAGGTTTCTTGCATATTATAGATTTTTTGATTCTTGGTTTTTTCCCCTGATATATAAAGTCATCTAGTGTTTCTTGAATAATTCTTATATGATAAGCTGGTATTTTACCCGGAAGACATCTCATTATATATGTGATTTTAGGGATTAGACTCATGTTAACTGCATTTATTCTAGATAACCAAGATAACTGTAGAGATCTCCAATCATTCAACTGTTTTCTAATTTGTTTCAGTATATCATTATAATTATCTTTAAAGATATTTTTTATATGATCTGGGAATCTTACCCCCAGGTGTACTAAATGAGAGGACTTCCAACAGTAAGAATATAAATTCACTAACCTGTTTTTTTCCTCTAATGATATATTACAGGTCAATACTTCCGTTTTCTGTTGGTTGATTTTAAAGTAGGAAAATTTACCAAATTCTTCAAGAACAGTCTGTAGGGCTCTACAGGAGTGTTCAGGGTTTGTTATTGTTATTATAATATCATCTGCATATGCCATTATTTTATATTCCTCTTGTCCTATTTCAATCCCTTTAATTTCTGCAGAGTCTCTAATATTTATCAATAAAGGTTCGAGGAATAGGACAAAAAGCAATGGGGATAATGGACAGCCCTGACGAGTCCCATTCGATATTAGAAATTTGCCCGAGTTAAATTGTGGTGATGAGATATGTGCTATAGTATTTGAATAAAGGGGTTTTATTGCTGATGAAGCAAAACTTTTCAAGCCAAAACTCTCCAGAACCCCCTCTAGGAAGTCCCAACTGACCCTGTCAAAAGCCTTCTCTGCATCTAATGACAGGGTCAGGGAGGAGATCCTCTTTTTTTTTATATAGTTCAAGGTGTCCAACAATCGCCTGGTATTATCCGACGCTTGTCTATTCGGAATAAATCCTGTTTGATCTGGTTGTATTAAGGAGGATATAATCTTGCTTAATCTATTAGCCAAAATTTTAGAATAGATTTTAATATAGACATTGATTAAGGAGATTGGGCGATAGTTTTTATAATCTTCAGGATTTTTTCCTTGTTTCAGTATATTAACTATTTTTATTTCCGTTAATTCTGATGGTATCACTCCTTCTTGTTTTATCTCATTAAAGAGATTGCATAAAGTACTATTCAATTCTTTACTAAGATAACGATAAAATAGGTTATTAAATCCGTCTACCCAGGGTGTTTTATTTTTTTTATTTTTGGACACAATTTCTGTTATCTCTATACTTTCTATTTGTTTATTCAGAAAGCTAAGCTGTACTTCCGATACTTTGGGGAACTTTATATTATCTAGGTATTGTTTAATCTCTTCTATTGCTGGCTTAACTATTTGATGATCTTTCTCTAGATTGTATAGATTACTATAATATTCCTGGAATACTAATCCTATCTTGTCTGGGTGGAATTGAGGAATGTTATTTAAATCTAGAATTTTTTCAATATTGTTTTTAATATACTGTTTCTTCAATTTGTTATCTAGGAATTTACCTGATTTGCCCCCTTCGAAGAATTGTGTCCGCTGAAATTTCCATAATATTTTATCTGATTGAAGCTGAAGAATCTTTTGTATTTGAGAATTTATGTCTTTTATTGCTTTACTATTTTCATTGTTTGGAGTCTCCCTAAAGATATCTTTCATCTTATTTAGTTCCAAATAGAGGGTCCTTAAGGACTTACCTCTTAACCTTTTCACTTCAGCTGCTTTTGCAATAAATATGCCCCTCATGTATGCTTTATACGCACACCACAGAGTTATATCCGAATTAACAGATGGCTTGTTAATTTTTAAAAATTCCAGGGTTTCTTTTTTCAAGAATGTTACAAATTCTTCATCCTTCAGGAGCCAAGAGTCCATCTTCCAACTACTCTTTTTTCTTTGGTTATTTGTATTTAGATCTTGTATAATTAGTTCATTTAGAGAGTGGTCTGACCATGGCGTAGGACGGATGTTTATCTTTTTAATTACTTTTAAAGTTGGAAGATCAGTTAATATATAGTCTATTCTAGAAAATGAGTTATGTCTGTATGAGAAATGGGTATATTCTCGTACACCTGGATGTAAGATCCTCCATGAGTCAATCAGATTATTGTCTTCTTTAATTTTACGGAATGCTTTTGAAATGCAGTTTGTTTGTGGTACTAATTTCTTAGGTCCGACTATTTGTTTATCTAAATTGTCATCCAATATCATATTAAAGTCACCACAAATTATTAGCCAACCTCCTTTGATTCTATTAATCTCTCTAAGAAGCTTCCTAAGAAACCCTATTTGACCTTTATTTGGTAGATAGGCATTAACCAATGTTATTAAGCGCCCATCAATCTGTCCTATCCATATTATATATCTACCCTCTGGGTCGATCTTTCTACCTTCTTCTGATATTTTCAGGCTATTTTTAAATAAGATAGAGACCCCTTTTGATTGTTTCTTAAAGGTAGAGTCTATTCTATTTGTAAATTTTGTATTATTCATATATTTTAGATTTTCCTGTTTTAAGTGTGTTTCCTGCAGACATAGGATTTCAGCATTTAATTTGTAGTACTCTAAAAAAGCTGTTTTTCTTTTTGTTGGAGAGTTAAGACCATTAACATTATGTGAGATTATTTTTATTTGCATTTTAATTTGTTAAAAAGGTATATGTGGTATTCCTTGATTGTTTCCATGACTCGAGAAAAAAAAAAAAAAAAAAAAAAAAAAGAAAAAAACACATATAATAAAGAATAGCCCCAAAAGGCTGTCAGAATAGTCTTAAAAGCCAGCTGCAAATTAAGAAGAAATGTCAGCTGATATTTTGCAAGACGCATTAGATATTGAGAAGTGAAAATATGTCGCTCAGTTGCTGAGCGAGGGGGTGAGATCTAGGGTACAGATAATATGAGTAAGGGTTCAGGAGAATATAGAAAATATGGTACATTTGCTACACGTCATCATTATGATGGTTATCTTTTAGTCCTCGGACAGTCTAGATGGGAAATCTCCTTAACCATATACTTTAAATTTATTAGTTTTTACTTGAGCATAGCTCCCCCTAGTGTAGTCATATCTATTTAATTCAGAATATTTCCCTTCCATCTAAAAGTAAGAATGTATTTATTATATTTCAACTATCCGAGGAAGAAAAGATCCCACAAGTAGTATATTTTATAAATGCCGCTGGAATCTTCCATATATAACTCTATTTTTCACCTTATCTTTTCTAATATTTTCATATAGTATACGGTATAGTTTCCATTCTGGAGACAATTACTTACAAGTGTTCTATCATAGTGGATGTGTCTAATCTTAATTTGGTTACTAGGTACTACTATTCCGGTGATTTTACTTTCTTAAAAATAAGAGGTTTGCTTGTTTGTCCTATCTAACTATTAAATTATATTTTATGTGATAGATTAATATTAATTTTTTTTGTCTCAGAGTCACATGGTCGTGAATCTTTACGTTTGATGGAAGAAAAATCTATTTGTGCTGAAAATACTTCTATTATTATTGTGACCTTCTAACTATAATCATTTTTATAATAATCTTTGTGTTTAATAGATATCTACCTATCACCCTTCACCTTACTACTGATTTTGGATTCTATTCTTCAAACGATTTGTCTGTATGTTAAGCCTGATTTTAAGCCTATAGTCAGAGAAGATATTTATGGTGGACCTAGTGATAAAGCTGAATGTTTATGGGTAGAGTTAAATAGCGGAGCAGCAAATTCCAAAAGAATATTAGTAGGAGTATGCTATAAACCCCCAAATATAGCTAAAAGTGAGGAAATACAATTATTGTTACAGATTGAAAATGCAGCTAGGCATGGTCAAGTTCTAATAATGGGAGATTTTAATTACCCTGAAATAAACTGGATAAATGAGACCAGCAGTTCATCTAAGGGGAGCAGGTTCTTGAGTACACTCAGGGATAATTATCTGGCCCAGGTTGTACAAGAGCCTACTAGAAATGAAGCTATCTTAGATTTACTCATCACAAATAATATTGATATAGTATCTAATGTTGGAATAGGGCAACCTTTGGAAAATAGTGATCACAACACAGTCTCGTTTGAGATTGAACTGAAAAAACATAATTTTAAGGGGACAACAAAAACTCTTAATTTTAAAAGGGCAGATTTTAACGGTCTAAGGGCAGCAATACAAAGTATAGACTGGGACAGAGAACTGGCAGGTAAAAACACTGACCACAAGTGGACAACATTTAAATCCTTACTAAATATACATACAAATCGGCATATACCGTGTGGGAATAAAAGTAAAAGGAGTAAATCCCATCCAATGTGGCTTAACAATGATTTAAAGATCAAGATACGGAGTAAAAAACAGGCATTTAAATTATACAAACAAGAGGGGACAGAGACTGCTTTACAGGAATACAAGGAAATCAACAAGGCTTGCAAAAGGGCGATTACACTGGCTAAAATAGAAAATGAAAAAGTAGTTGCAAAAGAGAGTAAGACTAACCCTAAAATATTTTTTAAGTATATTAATGGGAAGAAGGCGAGGAAGGAAGCTATAGGAACATTACAATGTGACACAGGCCGTCTGATAATTAGTGACCAAGAAAAGGCAGATGAGCTAAATAGGTTCTTTTCTTCGGTATACACAAGGGAGGTACCAGTGGTTGGGACACGGCAACATAATGGGGCTACACTACCTTTGCCAAATAATTGGTTAACACAGGAAGTAATCCAAAAGAGGTTGGAAAAAATAAATGTTAATAAAGCCCCGGGTCCTGATGGAATACATCCAAGGGTACTAAGGGAACTGGGTTCTGTAATAGCCAAACCATTATATTTAATTTTTCAAGATTCACTCAACACAGGGTCTCTACCAGATGACTGGAGAAAAGCTGATGTGATACCTATATTTAAGAAGGGAGCAAGAGCAAATCCGGGGAATTCTAGACCAGTGAGCCTCACTTCTGTAGTGGGGAAGCTTTTAGAAGGGTTAATAAGGGATAATATACAAGAATATGTCTATTTGAACAGGATTATAAGTAGGAGTCAACATGGATTTATGAGGGATAGGTCATGTCAAACAAATCTAATTAGTTTCTATGAGGAGGTTAGTAGGAACCTGGATCAAGGCAACTCGGTGGATGTAGTCTTTTTGGATTTTGCAAAGGCTTTTGATACAGTGCCACATGGGAGACTATTGTGCAAACTAAGAGATACAGGAGTTGCAGTAAATATCTGCTCATGGATTGAGAGCTGGCTAAAAGACAGGAAGCAAAGGGTTGTTGTAAATGGAACATACTCCGATTGGAGTAATGTGGTAAGTGGGGTTCCTCAGGGTTCAGTATTAGGTCCTCTCCTTTTTAACATATTTATTAATGACTTAGAGGTAGGATTGGAGTGTGGTGTCTCCATTTTCGCTGATGACACGGAGTTGTGAAAGGTAATTAAATCAGATAGTTATTTGCTTTCCCTCCAAAGGGATTTACATAAAATTGGGGAATGGGCATCTAAATGGTAGATGAGATTTAATACGAATAAATGTAAAGTTATGCATCTGGGAAGGAAAAATAGCCATGCAATTTATAATCTTAATGGAGCAAATCTAGGTGTATTGGATATTGAAAGGGATTTGGGAGTACTTGTGGACAACCACCTAGATGACAGTGCTCAAAGCCAAGCAGCAGCTGCAAAGGCAAATAAAATATTAGCATGTATTAAGAAGGGTATAGAAGCCAGGAAAGCAAATATAATTCTGCCACTATACAAATCTCTAGGAGGAGGGCCTATGATCCTTGATGGATACCTCCTATCTGGAAGGTATATCAAATTTCTTATCTTGTCGGTCTTTGTGACAATCTAGAGGTTATCACCTTAGCCAGAGTTGGGTCATCTAGTGGAGCCTTCCAGATAGGAGGTACACTATTGTTTTAGTGGCTCTTAGGATTCTATTTTAATTGTGGTGCTTTTTCTAGAGTCAATAACAGTTTCTATTTTTTTCAGCATACAATCTCCTTGATATGGACATATAGTAGAGTATGTATTAGTGATTGAAGGAGATTACCATATCATTTTGTCTTAGATAGATAGTTACTGAGACCACTATTAAACAATATTTTGCCTTGTACATTGTTACCTACTACTGTACGTCTCATCGTCTGCTGCAGCTATCGGTCTTGCCATTCAATTTCCCTGTTTACTTCTCAGGGATCTGGGTCTGAATGCACTTTATAAGTTTGCAGGAAGATACTAGATATTTTTTTCTGTTCAACCACCAAGACCACCAACCTAATCCAACTCCTGACATTTGAAGACCTTATCTTGCAGTTAATGCAGAAGGACAGTATTGATACTGTTTAAAGAAGAGTCTTTATAAGGGTTCTAATTGGTTATTTTATGTGTAATTTAATTTGTTGAATTGTACATTTTATTCTACATTGTGTGGGAAAATAACCGGAAACATCACCTTTACTAAATGAAGAAACATTCAACATCACTGAAGAAGATCTGCATGGCTAAAAGCTCAAGACCAAATGATGCCAAGCAAACTCTTGGTACATTTAACTGTGAATGTCCTTCTGACTGAAGAGCACAAGTCGGGGTGTGATGAGCCAAGAGTTTTTTCAGGTAGCTGTAGAACTGATCATTTCTATCCTTATAGGTCAGAAAGCTAACCTTGAAATAAATGTGCCATTTGTTAGTTAACCAGGGAAGACAAATAAGAATTGCTCTTATATGACAGGAGTGGCCTAGTTTGTCATTAGCCTTGCTGTAGCATTCTGCACCATTTGCAAGTGGTGTAATTGCTTATCTGGGAGACCCAGGAAAAGTGCATTAGTCAAGCTGGGAAATCACAAATATGTAAATCAGTGTAGCCAGTTCCTTTGAGGGAGTCAAGTGCATATTCCTTACTATATATTTGAGGTGGAAGACAGAGGTCTTGATTGCCACTGACACTTGGTATTTAAGAGTTAATCCACAATCAAATTCCACACCAAGATTTCACACATGTTCTGTATGATGTATCTGCAATTCTCCATATTTCAGTTTGGTCACCTGATTTTCTTAGATAATTTCCTACCAAGAGTGCATATGTCTTGTCAGAGTTTAACTTCAGCCAGATTGCACTCATCGATTCTAGGAGGTCCTCAAGAAAGTCTTTTATCAGTGACACTGGATAATTTCTGCTTGGTTAATTTATAAGTAAATGTGTGTGCCATCAACAAAGTAGTGCTAGCTTAGACCTCATTGTCTTATTATATCACCATAGTAAGCAGGGATACAGTAAAAACCAAGGGAGGTTAAATGGATCCCTGAGAACTTCCCGTTACTGGTGTTGGTGCAGAAGAATTTACCTTTGACGACACTCCAATCTGTCCAATTGGAAGGATTTGAACAAGTGTTTCACCATCTGATCCACAGTATTCCGTTGAGTTGTCCAATTAAAATATCATAATCCACAGTCTAAAATGCTGCAGAGAGGTCAAGGATTGGTATGGAACATTCAATAATAGCTCTTGCCATGAGCAGACAATATACTAAAGTTGTTCAGTCATACACACCAGCAGTGATGATTTATACCTGCACCCAGGTCTGCTAAATCTGTGAAATCCTGAGAGCATCATATGAAGGTATAAAGAAGACTATTGAAATTGCCCCATCCCTGGAAGCCAATATCTTTATTAATATTACTACTGTATGCATGTTATTATATTTGGGGAGATTTGGGTATTTTTTGGCATTTTTTCAAACCCCCTAACAAATGTTTGCTGTATCCTGCTGGGCTCTCCCTTCCCTCCCCCATTCATGGCTTGTCTAATGTCCTTAAAACTTCTCCTTCTCACATGTCTCAAGCCTTTCCTGTCTCTCTATCTCTCTCTCTCATTCCTCTCTCTTCCTGTTCTATCTGTCCCTCATACCATGTTTCCATTTTCTTTTAGTGCTAATTTATACCTGCACCCAGGCCTGCTCAATCTATGCAATCCTGAGAGCACATACCCTCCTCCCTGCCCCTCACCCACCCGTTCCTATTCAGATTCAATTTATAGAGCCATGGAAATCATCTTACTTTCCTATTTTCAGATTATATTATCTCACCACTAGGGGTCAGGCAACATATTACATTCTAGAGCCTTTCATGTCAGATCCCTCCCCTCTCCCAGTAAATAAACATCTTTCTAACCCTTGCTATTCCTTATCTGTATCTCTTCCTCAGGTCTCTGCCCCTTTCATTCCCCTAACATTGTAAGTAGCGAATTTCCAGTCTTGTAGGGTGCTTTGGAAAAAAAAAAAACACTTTCTACAATGATTCTAAGCTCAAAACAGGGCCCTTCATATTCTGAATTTGTTAATATTGTATCCCCTGTACAGCGCTGCGGAATACGTTGGCACAAGACAGATAACAGTTAATAATAATGATAATAAAAATAATAGTCACCAAAACAAAAAAAAATTATAGTAAATAAAGGACAAAATACTAAAGGGAAGTCCTGTAATGGACTATATAAAGATAGTACCTGGGTACACTTAATTCCCACAATGGGGAAGTAAAAGTCCTCATATGTCTATTTTAGAAATCATAGGACTCGGTACAAAGTGCACCTTTAATATTAAAACCAAGGTTACAAAAAATATTATATCCACTATATGTACATACTGTATCATACAAAATAGACGGTAGGTTGGTCCTCTAAAAACGGGATGAGTTTAAGATGCCTTATATACATTAGCCTCTTGGCTTAGAAATACATATATCTTTTCCTTATTGGCTTGTGTGCTATCTGTTTTAGACCAATTAGGTTCTTTGTGTGGTGTTGCTAGGCAGATTCCCGTAATATACCATCTACGATACTTTGGAGTCAAGCCTTTATATGGCAATCACATATAATAGTTGTCAAACTACGAATCATCATCACGCTTGTGAGCCTCCCGTAGCGAGTCATTGAAGCACAGAAGTCTACCAAGCTCGGAGCACTTAGTCGATGACTGCCTTTGGCGTGAGCCTCATGTAGTGAGGCGAGCAGTTGAGGCATTGAAACTCGGAGCACTTAGGCACAAATAAGCGTTGAAGGCTCTCCTGCGAGCCTTGTGAAGCGAGGTAAGCCGTTAAGGCATTGAAAAATGCGGGACTTAGTTTCCAAGCAGTTAGGAAACGCGGGATTGCCTTAGGCTACAAGCAGTTGAGGAACAGGGGACTTAGAAAAAAAATTTGCAAGGCGGGAACTTAGAAAAAAAAACAAGGTCGCAAAAATACTAAGTTAACGGCCTAATCGCGCAAATCAAAAAACACACAAAAAAAAAAAAAAAAAAAAAAAAAAAGCTCACACGCAGCACGGGGGGACAGCTAGGACGTCTGGGAGTGAGGTTCAATGCGAATTTAAGCCGAATTTGCAGAGTTTTGGCATTCAAAAATCAGCTAAGCAAGAAAAAAATTAAAACGAGGCTACACGACCCCGAACCGCGCAAAACACTGCCAGACGCGTACCACTTTTACAAAGGAACGAGGTACAAAATACACTATTAGACAGGACGGAAACTGCTTGTGAGCCATGTAATAATTAGGCAATCAACGCCATTTTACAACACTAACTTGCAACTAATAACATTATGAATCTAAAATGGCACTTTACACGACTAAACCAATGGTTTGGCTTCGCGCACGCAGCCTATTTATACTGCACACTTGGCACATTGCTGACACTTTCTCCAACTGTACATTATATGCTGCATGAAAATCAAAAGAGATTGTTAGCTCTTCAAGATATTGATTGCTGGATTTATTTATTACAAATAGGTAAAGTATATTCATTTATTAAGTAATTAAATAATTAATTCATTCATTATTATTAAAAAAATATATTGTGATGGTGTGTCACCAGAAGGCAGTAGAGAGTCCTTCAAGACTTCTCCCCAGGAGTGAGATGGTTAAGAAGATCCTTAAAAGCTTGTGGCTGCAATCAAGACCTGCTGCTGCCTCCAGATGGAGAGTTGTTTGACAGAGGTGGAGTGTTGTGGAAGTGTGCAGGGCTGCTGTCAGCAGCTGCACTGAAAGCTAACGGACCAAAGCCAGAAAAAGAGAGAGCCTGCAGATAAGAGGAACAGAAAGTCCCTGAAGGTGATGACCAAACGAGGTATCTGCTTAGGAAAGAGAGGCTGGAAATACAGAGCCTGAGAGAGAGGTGAGAGAGAAAGACACCTCTGCTGCCTATGTTTGGACTGTATGTTTACACTTAAATGTAAGACAGTGAGGGAACTACAGTTTAGGTATGCAGGGCTTCAATGAGAAGCTAGGATTTTGTTTCTGCCTTCAGTTTTATGTTATATGCTGTCAAAACAATCAGTAAAGTGTGGTTAAATATTTAAAGAGCTCCTGCGTCCTCCATTTTTATTGAAAAACAAAGCACGGATCCTGAGAGTGACAGTTAATCTGTCACAATATGTAAAAAAAAACAGGGGGTGATGTATCAGCACTAAGGTAAGCCTTCTGAGTGAAGGAATATTTTTCCTGCTCAATGATATATGTACTTCTAAGCATAAGGCACCTTAAACCCACCCCATTTTTAGAGGCCCCACCTACTGTCTATTTTGTAGGATATGTACATATAGTGGATATTATATATTTTTTGTAACCTTGGTTTTATTATTAAAGGTGCACTTTGTACCGAGACCTATGATTACTACTATTGACATATAAGGATTTTACTTCACCATTGTGGGAATTTAATGTATCCAGGTACTAGCGTTATATAGTCCATTCCAGGACTTCACTATAGTATTTTGTCCTTTATTTACTATTAATTTTTTGTTTTGTTTTGTTGACCATTTTAATGAGGTCTTAAGCACCAAAAGTGTATTTATTTTGTTATATCTAATAATAATAATATGCTATTTTCTGAATCTTTACTGTAATGGGTCATATAAGTTGTTGATTGACAGCCTATTCTCCAGTTGTGTTACACTGGGCTAATTAGTTATATGAACTGTAAATAGAAGTCTTGATCCTTATTACACTTCAGTGATTGCAGTCCTTTGGCAATTTCTACAATATTTTCTTCTTCTCCAACATTGTCAAAGTCTGTTCAAGAGGGTATAGACCTGTTGCTCAGTTACCTAGGTAATTTCGGTTTTTCTGGTGCATTTGCAGGAATTTTAGCACTGTTGGATAATATTTTATAAGCAAAAATGGCAAACTCTTCAAATATTGTAGTCATATTGGTTTGCACAGACTTCTTACGGTGCATAAGAGCTGAAATGGCTTGTTGACAGCACACTGGTATTCCCTGATATAGTTTTGCACTGTAATGCATTTAAAAGGACATCTCATATGTTTACTTGCTTAGCAGAGACCATTAAAACAGTATGCAATTTAAAACACACAAAAGTTAATATATTTTCTTACTTTTTAAAATGTTTGTATTCTTCGTAAGCAGAGCTGTCTTTCTCCATCTCCCTGTGCCTTGTCATGGGGTGTGGCCAGCTCTGGCTGGGGCTGGACCATCATGGAGCTTGGAAGCAGACAGGGATATGATGTCACGGGGGATTGGGGCACTGTGCATAGGCGGATGGGGACATTGGGGCTGCGCATATGTTTGTGCCTTCTCAACAGCACTCCTCTGTGACAATATATTGGTCCCAATGTTAACCTAATCTAGTCTTGCATCTTGGCCTATGTGATGGTGATATTTGAATGCAGGTGGCTACCTCCCATCACCCATGATCCTCTTCTCTGTGGACACGTAGGGTTCTATTGAACATGATCATATTATAATATATATGATACATAATCCAAATAACGGGTTAATACACATGCAAATCCAATGAGCATTAATGTGGAGTATCAACATTCCCCTGAGGGCCTGATAGGAATATGACAGTTCTTTCTCTAGTGGACTGTGATTTGTCTGACCTCTCTGCTATCACCTGCTCACCTACACTGGCCCTACATGGTAAAGCTCACATCTTCAGTCAGGTATACACTAATGTAAATTGATTAATTGCAAAACATAATGGAAGGTCACCAAATGGGAATATCTATACATCTTGGCACATAGCCAACAGCAATGGCGTAGGACTCTACAGGATGGATGTAGTGGAGCCGGATGTAAGTTGGCTGTTGATACACATGCCTCTGCACAGCCGCCATGTGTTTTTGCGCCCCCTCCTGATGGGTTAGAGTAGATTAGTGTGGTGTATGTTCCCCTGGTCCCCTTGTGGATTGCTAAGTGGTGGTGGTGAAGGGGCATGTGTACCTGAATTAAGCTGTAAACTTTACCATTTAGGGCTACTGTAGGTGGGCAGGTGATAGCAGAGAGGTCAGACAAATCACAGTCCACTAGAGAAGAGACTGGCAACCCACTCCAGTATTTTTCGCATGCAAACCTTGTGCAAACCTTGTGCAGAGACCTAGCTAGTGCAGAGACCTAGTGTCGGACATGACTGAAGGACTGAACAACAAATAATAACATTTTCCCCTGGTACTGAAGGACTGAACAACAAATAATAAAATGTTCCCCTGGTACTTGGTATATGTGATGTGGAGGTGTAATTTGGCCACTAGTTGTTTTCCCAATGTAGATGTGATGAGCGAGATGTATCTGCAATCATATATATATTCCAGGGTCCACATTAGAGCCTCTGTGAGTGAGAAAGGGTTAATATGGCATCACTTTTATGTTTTTGTGTTGACATTTAATCAGATATTGTGCCTTTATTTGCTTTCTGCATGTTGCAGGATGGCTTTTCATTTTGTCATACGCATGACCATTGCAACATATGATAAATAAAATAGTTTTTAAATGCCTATTTTTTTTATTTGGGGATTATTGTGCAAGTAATTGGAATGCCTTTCCATGCTTGCCCATGCTTTTCCCATATTTTAAAGTTTATATTGTCTTTTACAGTGTTCAGAAGTTGTCTGTAAACCGTTTGCGGGTCCTATTTGGAGGCCGTAAACTTTTTGCCTCCATCTGCGAGTTACGGGTGTGAACACCAGGATGTCTTTGGGAATTCGTAGCAATTTAATAGCGATTTGCTACCATAAGAGTTACCGGCTTGACAGATCAAAGGATTTTTAACGTAGTTCAGATTTCGACATCCCGTAGGGTTTTTCCACCTGTAAGCTGCAGATCATTTGCGGGTAGCTGTAAGAGGGCAATTTGATCGCCATAAGCCTTGCGGGCTAGGTTATGGGCTACGGTTATACACGTTAGGGGAATTTAATAGGGCTGTATTTCCAACATATGAGCTTTACTTGTAAGTGCAGTACAGCGGTCCTTTAAATCTGTCCTTCATTATGCAAGACTTTCTCCAACACCTTTCAAGCCTGCACCCTCTGTTTTCATCTCCTTGGTGGTTTTATCAAGTGTTTAATAAAGCTGGTTAATAAAGTGATGTGCAGGGGCAACGTTGATAAGGATTTCAATAGAGCAGAGGAATACTTAAGCAAATGCTTTCATTCTCAGTTGGAGGAGCTGAGAAAGGTTTCTTGGAGTAGTAGTTCTTGGACATGGGTATGAAATGTATCCAGCTAAAATAATGTAAATTCACTGAGAAGCAAGTGATAAATTTGCATGGCTGAAGGATGTTTGCTGCAGGACTGCATTTGAAACAATACTTATATATAACTATGGATATGTGATTGGTAAGTTACTTGACTAATATAGTTCCTGTTGTGTGTAATGCTGTTCTAGCGCATGCGCACAAAGGAAACTATAGTTAGCGTGCAGCAACAGCATTGCACACTGGGCGGGGTGGGGGGAGAAGTGTGGCACAGAGGTAAGAGAGACAGGGGGGGAAGAGACACATTGGAGGTAGATGGGGGGGTAGGGGTAGAGACACAGGAGAAGGAGGGGGGAAGAGACACAGGGAAGGCAGAGGGAGGGAGAGGGGGGAGAGGTGTGAAAGAGTCACAGAGAAGGGAGAGGGGTAAGAGACACAGGAGAGGGAGAGGGGGCAAAGTGATACAGTGGAGGGAGAGGGGGAAAAGACACAGGAGAATGGGGGAATAGACACAGGGGAGGGAGCGGGGGGAGAGGCACATCAAATATTATACTGTCATTTATGATGGGCAAATGACTAGTCTTATATAAATCCTGATGATATTACCAGAAGTACCTTATCTCTAGATGCTTAAACTGCGAAAGAAACATGACTAACTTAGCCACTGCTCAAATGACGTAGCATGTCTCTGGTGACATAAACAAAAATGTCCAAAACAAAAAAAGATCACTTATGGAGATTTAAGATGGCTACAGTCAGATATAGGGGTCACACTGAAGACCAGAATGTAAAAAATGTTTTGCAAACATTTTAAAAAGTCACAAGAAGCTGGTTCCTTTCCACTTTTCAAGGCATTACAGGAAAGGAAAACTTAAAGAAGTACAGGTATACCACGCTTAACGCAACCCCCTTTGGATCTGATTTGCTATATCAATGTTTTCACTGTAATTCCCTGCTTTGAGCTAAACCCTGCTTTTCTTCTGTTCTTTTGCCGGCGATCCCAGCTGAATGTTCTGCTTCTTAATAACGCTATTTTTTTTTCGCGGGACACCATTAAACGCTCAGAACAGCGTCAATGTTAGCATTAAGAAAGACTGCAGAGGAAAAGTGCCATCCTGGAGAGAGAGAGTCACCAGAGATCCTCAATTCCTACTTCCAAAGACAAGGTACAGAATATTTTCATTGTTCCCTTGTTTCTCATAATGTGGTTGTTAATTGTCTAATACAATCTACATTTATCCTATGAGAGAGTGCAAGGAAGACCAGGACAAGCTGAAGGGCCAGAGCATTCCTATGGATGTCAAGATACAGGTGCTGGACAGCTTGGAGAAAGGGGAGCGCCATGTGGACATTGCACTGAACAACAAAGAAAAGATCAAGTCTTCAGCAACCACCAGCACTGCATCTTCAGAGAAGAAGATTACCCACTCCAGATGCTATGCACTGGAGGAGATGGAGAAGCAGTTGGATCTACAATGAACTTGAGAGTAACATGGCCTCTCAGCCAGGCCATCATATTGGAGAAGGCTAGAAGCATATACGGCTATATCCAGAGCCAAACACCAAATGTGATGGATTGCTTCTCAGCCAGTAGAATTTGGTTTGACTGATTCAAAAAGAGGACAACCTCTACAACATAAAGATCATGGGGGAAGCGGCAAGCACTGATATAGAAGCTGCTGCAACCCTTCCAGCAACTTTAAAAGAGATTGTGGAAACAGGCAATTACCCTTCAGAACTGTCGTTAAATGTCGACAAGACCGGCCTGTTCTCGAAGTGATTGCCAAGTCACACGTTCATATCACAGGAACAGAAAAGAGCACTGGGTTCAAAGTGGCAAAAGACAGGTTAACCCCTCTTCTGGGTGCGAACACCAGTGGTGACTTCAAGATCAAGCCATGGCTGGTCTGTGACTCAAAAACACCTAGAGCCATGAAAGGCATACCAAAATCCACTTTGCTGGTCATTTGGCAATTCAACAGGAAGTCCTGGATCACCATGGACATTTTTAAGAACTGTTTCAGTGAGCCTTTCTGTCCTTAAATGCCCTGTTCTGCCAGTTGTTGGAGGTGTTCATTGGTCAGGCTCTCGTCTGAAGCCTGTAGTAAGTCCTCTATGTCCTTAGTATCTGCATCTCCCGGTTCAGCCATATTCACAGGGTCCACTATGCTATGATGTGCTGTTCTGGTTGCACATCTGCACACAGCTCTGGCCATATCTTCTTCCACATAGCTTTGAGACATTGCTGTGTTACCTCTTTACAGTACTAATCAATGTTACTGACCTCCTGCATGATAGTGTACTTCTTCCAGAAATCCATCATGGATTGTTTGTCCTTGCTGTTGATGAGTGTGCCCGGCTTGGAAATGCTATTCAATTGCTCCGATTCCATCTCGCTAACCACTCTGTCAAGCCCGCAAATGGCAAACGTCGAACCACATGTTACTGGTACCAAGGAGGTCTTGCAAAGGGCTTAATGACACGTACGGAGCACTGTAAAATACATATATAAACACTCTACTGTAGTTTTATTAAAAGGGAAAGTGATGTTAGGTCTTAGAATTAATAGCACACCATTCTCAAGCTCGTAAATCGGTCAAATAAAATACTTTATTTCATGTTTAATTTCATTGTGATATCGATCCTGGCAATCAATGTGTTAATACTTATAATGGAACTCGCATGTAATAGAATATCATATTTACGGCTTTATCAATATAGCATTATATCTGGAATCTGGGTCCGATCCTGACTCGTGGTTCAAATCTGTAGGACTTCAATGAAAAATGGAGGTTGGATTTCAAAGTCGTACAAGCTTTAACCACAAGTCGAGTTATGGCCTTGCATCAGCGATCATGTTCAAGCCCGCAAATGCTACTTTCGATGGCATGGTTTGCGATGTGCGCTATCAGGCTGGGATTTGCGAGCTTGGTCAATTGAATAGCACCATAAGTTGCGGCCGCTGCGGGCTCGCAGACATACGTCCTACTCAGATCGAGTTGCGTCCTCCGAATTGAATAAGGCTCAATATGTGCATGTGAAGATTGCATGTCTCCAGATCACAAAACATACAGGTATGTATGTAATACGTAATAACATGTACCTATAATCAATAATAACCATTTGCAAAATGTTCAGATTGAATAGTTTTTCTTTGCATTAACAATTTATTTAATGCTATTAATAAGTAATACATTCGGACTATACTGTTTTTAGTCTTGAGATGTATGATTGCATTAGCTTGTTGGGCTGGTTAATACTATTTTTAAAGACAAGGAGATGTCTCAGTGTCTCATGAGAATGTGCAGTTGCTAATGCAGCATGATAATATTGCCTCAGTATAAATAGTTTATAAACCCTTCTTTTTATCTCTACAAGTAGGGTCTGAAGGGGTTAACATATTCTGCTGATGAAGGGGTTAACATATTTTGCTGACATATTCACATGAGATATAGCCTAACCATAATAACACATTCTCGTCCTTGGGATATCTTGCGACCTTACTCACAGTACTAAAACACAAACATTTCTAGTTGTTCTAAGAAACAGAAAACACCTGATTATCTGTCCTTGTACCGACTAACGTCTACCGTGTAACCAGCCTCTAATATTCACCTTCTTTAGCAAGTATATAACCTATGTTATGACGTAGCAATAAACGAATTGTACTGAGAATCACTGTGTGTGTATTATCTTCCAGTAGGGCTTCTCATAATTCTGACTGGGGCCTGTGTGTTCTAAGCTGCCAACCACTGAATTAGGCAGCCCCAACAAACTGGTGTCAGACAAGTGGGATGCAGATCAAAGTACGACGACGGAGTGCTGAGTAGAGTGAATTGTGTTTATTTACACCTTCCTTTGCTCCCACTCTCATCGTCCTTTGTAAATTGTATACAAGTAAATAAGTTGGGCACACTTCCTGAGGTAGGGAGAACTAAGTCTTGGGTAGACTGCAGGTATAGTCCCTGAGGTAGGGAAACTCCCTGTGGTAGGGAGACTCTCTAAGGTAGAGAGGGTTAAGCCTTAGAAGGCTAAAATTAGGCCTCTGGAAGGCCATATATATATATATATATATATATATATATATATATATATATATATATTATTCCTAAGGTGGGAATAGAAAGGATAAAATTGATATAAATATATACTTGACAGCTTGGTTGACAGTGCCCCAGATCCGCTTTTGCTTGCTCATGAATTTTGCTGTATTGAGGTGCTGTTTAAGATAAGAAATGTTTGTTATTCTGTGTAAAATCAGGAAGTAAGGTCTCTGGAGACTGTAAGACGCACCGTCTCTGTGTCTAGGGGCAGCCCGTTAACTCGAGAATATCTGTCGGAATTGTCGGAGCTATTTCAGCTCAGTACAGCCGCTCCTATACTCTGATTGACAACGTGATAGCAAATAAGGTTACGTTGTCTATTGAGATAACCACCTAAAGTTTTTTAAGAATAGAAGGAGAGTTGGAAATGGGTACTTCCCAGTCTAATCAATACTCACCTCCCAATCCGGGAGAATCATGCAAAGCTGTCATATGTAGTTATATACACAGAGCAACATCAGGTCCCGTGAAAGAGCAAACGAGATAAGGGATAATAAAAGAAATAGGAACACAAAAAATATAAAGGAACTTTTTCTTTACATACTTTCATTCTGATTGCTTTTGTTTATAAAGTAGATGGATTGTCTTGTTTTCTGCATTTGGGAAATCGTTTTGCTGCAAATAAATTTGTGAGTGTTTGCTGTACTTTCTTTTCTATGCAATACAACTAAGAAATGCAGGTTAGAGAATTTTCCTCTGTGTCTTTAAGGCTGTAGAGATCGAGTCCACCACTGAGATACATTTCTAAAGCCGGCATAAATATAAAAAAAGGGAAATCTTTTTCCAGAAATATGTAACAGTGGAGGATTTATGGTCTATCTTGTAATGTTTGTAAGTGTAAGACAATGTGTTCTTTCTGTTTTAAAGCTTGCTAACACTTATCTCCTTGTCCCGGAGAAAAAACTGTGAGTTTTTGTGACAGGATTCCCCCTCCCGGCAGAAAATTCTTAAGGTTGGATTTAGTTTCAATAAGAAAATTGTCATGTGTATGGAATGTTGTTGTTAACCTTTTTAAGGTGGATTCCAGTATTTGTAACTAAATGTTTGTGTAGAGGTCTCAGGAAGTGGAGTTTTAGTTGGGAATTATTGTTAAGTACGGAACTGAAGGGAAATAGTTCCTAGAAATGGTTTAGCAAGTGATTTAAAAGGGACATTTTGCATGTGAATTGTTCCAAAATGGGATCATGATAGTTTGTTTTTGAATAGATTGCAAATAGTAAATATGGAAAGAGAAAACAGTCAGCCCTCATTATTATAGAGAAATTGTGGTTCATCCCTGTGATTACAATTTAAGTTTGTAGAAAGGAACTTTTTTTTAACCGTAGGTGACCAACTAGTTATGAAAGCAGTTAACCCCCGAATTAATCCTTCTACATATATGATGTATCTGAAGTGAATGTGTCAAGGACACCATGAGTCAGACTGACATCAGACTTGTTATACAGACTTTTAGAGTCTGATACAGAGTCAGGATGGAATTGGGCTAACGTCCCTTCCGTTACGTGACAATGACTTTAGATTTGTTCAGGATTTAAGGGCAATTAATTCATCCCAATTGCCCTGATTTGTTCTTGATATCACTGCTCTCATTACGGCCATTCCCCATGACGCCACTATATTTACTGTTATTGGACTTTGAGACACAACTACTTATGGCTTTCACTTTTGATGGGCCCCAATTTTCCCATCTTCCCCAAGGCTATGTGGATTCACCAGCTGCTTACTCACTGGTGGTCCAACATACCTTGCGTGTCATGGTTCTGTCCTCTTTCAGTACGTCAATGACCTACTGTTGTGTACTCCTAAAGGGGAAACCACTCAGTTTGCTACAGCACCTAGCAGCTGAAGGTCACAAGGTAACTAAAAACAAAATACAAATGAGGGCAACACATGTTGATGAGTAATTATTGCAGGCAATGGATCCCTGAATTCTCACACTATGACTCCATTTTACGTACTGCTGCTAAGGGGGACAGCCCAGAACATATTCAGTGGACTCCAGGCATGACTAAAGCTTATGTGACCTTAAAAGTTAGCATTATGCAGGCCCCCGCTTTGGGACGACCTGATTATTGTAAACCATTCTACCTGTATACGAGGGACAATTGTAAAACCATGGCCGTGGTCTGTGCCCAAGATCACGGAGGTAGTATGTGTCCCGTTGCATTCTTTTCCAAAGTAGTCCCTACTCCGGTCCAGGGGATGCCGGCGTGTCTCCGAGCATTAGCTGCTTGTGCTATGGCTGTACAGACAGCACCCCCTACATATACCCCCCTACAGCTTTGTTCCCTAGCTTAGACACAGATATGGAAGTTATCATAGGCAATAACATGCGCCGACATTCACCTAAAGTTCAGCCTGAGATCACCCCACCCCCTTTTTTCCCCCCGCTCAAGAGCAGGGACAGAGAGAACAGAAGCCGCAGCACCAACCCCGCCCCCTTACATCCAGTAGTACACACTGAAAACGAAACTAGTAAAAACTGATAACACATAGCAAGTACAAAGAATCGCAATGATTTTATATCTAGAGGTAATGCTTTAGCTGACCGGGTAGCAAACAGCTGCAACTATCATTTTGCATCAAAAATTTAAAATCACACTGCCAGACATACATACAACGATGTATACAGTGTCTACAGAATAACTCTACAGTACCTAGCAAAGCATTACATGATCATTTGCCTCCACCCACAGCTCCATTCACCCATTTACAAATTGGTTTTACTCATATCCCAAAGACAGGATCAAAGCAATTGTACCTGTTGGTAATAGTAGACCAGTTCTCACGGTGGCCTGAGGTCTTTGTAAGAGAGGATGCTAAGACGGTAGCTAAAATATTAACTACAGAGATAATACTGAGATATGGATGCCCATTGCAAATTAACTCTGATATTGGACCAGCCTTTATTAGTGCAATAATTAAGGAACTGGTACAATGGCTACAGATAACCTGGAAAATCCATATCCATTACCATCCTCAGAGTTCAGGCATATTGGAGAGAATGAACCGCACTATTAAAGAGTAACTTACAAAGGTCACTGCAGGTACATGGGTGAACTGGCAGAAATACTTACCTGCCATTCTAGCAGAAATTAGGATGACTCCTAATAAGTCTACTAAATTGTCCCCTTTTGAGATTCTAATGGGAAGACCATTTCCAACTCCTTGGGTAAAAGGCCCACTTGTAATTATGTCTGGTGATCTTGATCTTATAAGAGAACAATATGTGCAACATTTGATTGATAAATTGAACGGCATCTATGGTGATGTGTCTTCTCGCTTTCCTTTGCCCTCACAGGAACCAACACATCCGTTCCAGCCAGGTGACCTCGTCTTTGTCCCACAACTGAACAAACCAAAGAAGGGAGGCTTCCCATTCGGACCACCGACTACTGTTGTTGCAGTAACCAGGACAGCCGTCCTCACTGACTCACAGGACATCTGGATCCACGCATCACGTCTGAAGCTGTGTCCAAAGAGGGGTGAAGCAGGTGTCAAAGTCCCTGTGAAAGTGATTGAAGACAGTGATAATAAAAATGTCAGACCTACTCCTACATCCACAGAATGCATGGAAGAACTTTCTTCTTTTGATGAGCATTATGCTCCTGATTTATTTGCCCTTATGGACATTTCTTAATTGCCATTATGACCCAGACAAACTGGGACCATTAAAGTCTGTTTGTGGTAAACACAATAACACTCACACCAATACTAAGTTCACCTCATAGGCACAAGAGATCCACACGTGATAACACAATTATAAAAAATCATCCCTGGGTACGCAATACATTTTCCATAATGTTACAAGGATATGCTCACTCCTTTAACCTTTCCAATTGCTGGGTATGTGCACACGTCTCTACACATGGGGAAATGGGTATGCCCCTATTTGGCCTTCCAGCAGAAAACTTCACCCAGAGTCACATTTATTACAATGGCAGTACACAACCCTGCAAATGGAATTTCTTTACTTATGTACAGTCGGCCACACCACTTAACTCTATATGGATGCAAAACCTCCTATGCACGTATTTCCCATCAAAATATAATAAGAGTGTATCATTTATGTTAGCCCACACTAACCCAGGGTATAACGGTTTTAAGGCCCTTGGAAAAGGTAAATCTGTTGGTTGGTCCACTCGCTCCAATACCACAATTATTTTTAATAGGACATCCTCTGGTTCCTCTCTTTCCGACCTGTACAAGAGTTGTTCACCTTGGAACTGTAGTGGTCCCGGATGTCCCTATTTATTCTCTCTCTTACACAATTTAACAATTAATGGTACTGGTTGTAGCAACACTAATGGATCTGTGTCTAATCTCTTCCACCCTATGCCACCTTCTCCAGCCACGGATGTATACTTTATCTGTGGCAGGAACACCTATCGATGGCTGCCCCCTAATTGGGTGAGCAGTTGTTATTTAGGTCAAGTAATCCCATATATATATACAACCCCAACACTTCCACAAGGCCGCATTAGGAAAATGAGGGATATAGAGCAGAAGAGCGGGTGGAAAATATTCCTAGACACCCTAGGTATAACCTTCCCAAATGCAGGCGTAGGGAAACCACAGGTAGAACTATCCATCCTTTCTCTACTAGTACAGAGGGCCTTGAATAGCTCTGCTGAAGCAATTGAGAAATTAAACCAGGAGCAAGTGCAAATTAGAATGGTAGCTTTGCAAAATAGAATGGCTTTAGATTATGTTTTAGCTTCCAAAGGCTGTGTGTGTGCTTTAATAGGTAAAGAATGTTGTTCTTATATTGATGATAATTCTGCTATTATTACTAATGACATAGAGCAAACAAGGGACATTGCTGACCATCTCAAACTGTTTTAAGGGAGCGTCTGGGAAGATATGTTTTCCTGGCTCAGCTCCTTAGGTCAGAAGATCGTGATTGCTTGTCTCTGTGTCATTGCTTCCCTTGTATTCGTTTGTGTTTTTATTAAATGCTGCAAAGGCATTATTCCTAAGAATTTTCAGCTAAATACTGTGACTTAACACCACCTGGTCACAGGTATATCTCATGTACTGATACCCTTGAGGGTCTATAGCCTTCCAGTGTCTCAGTCTGCTTCCTATCATATATATACACCACTGCTTACATCCCAAATAAAGATCACGTTGTGATCTAAGAGGGGAATGAAGGGGTTAATATATTCTGCTGATGAAGGGGTTAACATATGTTGCTGACATATTCACATGAGATATAGCCTAACCATAATAACACATTCTCGTCCTTGGGATATCTTGCGACCTTACTCACAGTACTAAAACACAAACATTTCTAGTTGTTCTAAGAAACAGAAAACACCTGATTATCCGTCCTTGTACCGACTAACATCTACCGTGTAACCAGCCTTTAATATCCGCCTTCTTTAGCAAGTATATAACCTATGTTATGACGTAGCAATAAACGAATTGTACTGAGAATCACTGTGTGTGTATTATCTTCCAGTACGGCTCCTCAGAATTCTGACTGGGGCCTGTGTGTTCCAAGCTGCCAACTACTGAATTAGGAAGCCCCAACAGGGTCACTTAAGATTTTTGAAAGACTGAATTGGCTGATGCCAAACACACACACACACATATATAAATTGTGACAAATTAGTTTATGTGAGCCTATGACTGAGCAGAGCTGTATATCCAGTTTAGAGCAGAAAGGATTAATTGAGCTCCACCTCAATGAAGTAATTGCACCTGAACTAATTCAAAAGGAATTTAAGAGACCTACAGCCAGAATGAGGTGGTTGTTTCTTTCTTGATTGTGAAACCTGGAACTGATCAGAGAGACAATGTTTTTTCAACCTTCTGGAATCAGGAACTCTGGAGAGAGAAGTTTTGCTGGGGGAAACATGTATGCAAATGTACACATTAATATACACTCATATTTACATACATACACACATTTGTTGTGGAAATTTATTTTAGGTATTTTGTTATTTAAAAATTGCATAAAAACTGGCACTTTAAAGTGGGTTTGTTTCTAATTTATTGCTTAAAAAGTAAAATATTGTTTGTGTTCCACACTATATTGGCATACAAAATAATACAACTATTATTTCTGTTAATCACTAAAAAACTGTTAAATACTTGAATTCTAGAATCTTTAGCCCTTAAAATCAAAACAAGAAGACAAGGACTTTATAGTGTAATTTGTTTATAAAGAACAGAAAACGTGCAATACAGGTAATAGGATTTGCATGGGGGACATTGCATGTTTACAGGAAACACACATTCCTTGTCATAATGGGATGACAGTTGTTCCTCCTAAAATGGTCAGGGACCTTAAAGCAACTTCTACCTCAGCTTCAGTGTCATGTTCTGTAAATAATGTCTTATTTGCCTAGACACTTTCCATTCTCCATGAAAAAGGCTCTGTTATCTGGTCCATCCCCCAATGTCCAAGGTGTGAAGAAAATTACACATATATTTAACATATAGGGTTTGTGGTATTGTGGTTAGATTTAGATAAAGAAGCATCAATATGGATATAAATACGCTATTTTTATGTGCTACAAGATGATTCTTCATTTCAAAATAGTAAATTTAAAACTATGATAAGTAAATCTTTAATAAAAAATATTTTGAACCCATTTTAATTATTTTGTATATAAATAATATTTTTTTTCTGGTTAACTTACTTGTGAAATCTCTAGCATTTGCATACACCAATTTAAAATAAAAGATTGTAGATGAGAAATAAAATTCAACCTTTCTAAAAATTATTATTTTCCACTTTTATGACTTGGTGCTCCCCTTTTCATCAGGTAATCTCTGGTGTTGAGGTCAGGTCTTAATATGATAATGTAACACTTAGGAAAGAATATACATCCCACCAAACCAATACTAGAAGACAAAATGGCAAAAACCTCAACAGCAACCATATATTTCCCTCGTGTACTGAGGTACGCAGGAACAAAGGACAACCACACACTAAGAAACACTAACATGCTGAAAGTGATAAATTTGGCTTCATTGAAACTGTCCGGCAGCTTTCTTGATAAAAATGCCATAACAAAGCTGACCAAAGCAAGAAGAGCCATGTATCCCAGCATGCACCAGAATGTTGTGGCAGAACCCTCATTGCATTCATAAATAATCTTGTCATTTGCAGTTTTGGTATTTTTTACAGGGAATGGTGGAAACATGGATAGCCAAACTGCACAGATGAACACCTGAATTAATGTTCCAGCTGTAACTATGGATTTAGAGAACCAGGGTCTGACCCACTGTTTAAGATTACTGTTAGGCTTTGTGGCTTTGAAGGCAAGGACAACCATAACTGTTTTGGCAAGAACGCTAGAGATCCCAAAGGTAAATATTATCCCAAAAGCAGCCTGACGAATCATACAAGTCAGGACCATCGGCTGTCCAATAAAAATCATGGAACAAAGGAAGCCAAGGACAAGAGCAACAAGAAGTAAGTAACTCAATTCTCTGTTGTTGGCTTTGACAACAGGCGTATGGCGGAAGCGTATAAAGATTACAAGAATGGTTGCAGGAATTGTGGCTGTAGAAACTGCAGTTCCAGCAAGGATTGCTCCCAACGGCTCTTCAAAGGAAAGGAACTCAATCTTTCTTTTTATACATTGCTCTCGGCTTTCATTTGACCAGTATTCTTCTGAACATTTGATGCACTCTAATGAATCTAAGTTATAAAGAAAAAGATGATATTGGATCACATGAGATGTTACAGAATATCTCAACTTCAGACCTGATATCTGCTCAACATTTGAAATCAGATTTAGTCATACATTGTCTAAAGGCAAAACCTGAAAATAAGCCTTGTATAAACTGCAATACAGTTTGTAAGCAATGAGCTATTGTCCATGTTGTACAACATAAGTAATTTGTAATTAATACAATTTTTGTGATGTCCTGTTTTAGGTAACACATTTTAGAAACATAAATTGCGATTTGGCAAATTTTCTATTTAAGCACAGAGCATAATTTTTTACAGAAGTTTTTAGTTAGTAAACTTCTATCCAAAAACAAGGTCTTCACTAACTAAAAACTTCTGTAAAAAAATATGCTATGTGATTAAATAGAGCCCTTTTAAATTTGCAGAATCACAATTTAATAAGGCTGTTAGCTATTTAAAATAAGGCTAGAAAGCAATATGAATAATTAGTTACATAAAGCTTAAGGCTCATACTGTTGGCAGTAGGTAACTTTTCTGCAGTATGTATCATAGCATATAAATAGACTGCTTTATATATTCGGTGGCATAAAATAACAGACCTAACTTTTATAGTGACTGAATGCATCAAACAAACTGAACTGAAGCGGCAGATAAAATAAGATAAAATATAAATAATAAAGTATTATTGTATTATGTGTTATTGTATTGTAATATGTATTGCTAGTTAAGAATAATTACACTGTCACATACATGAAAAAGATATCAGAAAATAATTATATATTTATATATAATTAATTAATACATGCTTGATTAAAAAGTAATCACAAGATTAAGGAAATCATATGCTGTTCATTTATATCCTTACTGGGATCACCCCAGAGAATACATTTTTTTTAATTAAAACTATATATTATTTATTATGTATTATATTATTTATATGTCATTTATTATTATGTTTACAATTTGGGTTAGTTTTTTTTGTTTAGATAAAATGTAAATCCTATACTTTGTACCATGCTTTTAAAAGAGTTGGTTTTAAACATAAAAAAACATTTTTCCCATGAAAAGTTAGTTTAGAAATACAACATAAAACTTGTGGTATCTCCATTTCTTGCTCTAACCTTTTTCAATGAATACAAAATGGGAACAAGTCAACTAACTCCAGACCTAAACCCTATTGAGCATCTGTGGGGCATCCTCAAATGGAAGGTGAGGGAGTGCAAGGTCTTACATCCACCAGCTCCGAGATGTCATCATGAAGGAGTGGAAGAGGGCTCCAGTGGCAACCTGTGAAGCTCTGGTGAACTCCATGCCCATGAGGGTTAAGGCAGTGCTGGAAAATAATGGTGGCCACACAAAATATTGACACTTTGGACCCAATTTGGACATTTCCACTTAGGGGTGTAATCACTTTTGTTTCCAACGGTTTAGACATTAATGGCTGTTTGTTGAGTTATTTTGAGGGGACAGCAAATTTACACTGTTATACAGGCTTACTACTTTACATTGTAGCAGAGTGTCATTTCTTCAGTGTTGTCACATGAAAAGATATAATAAAATAGTTACAAAAATGTGAGGGGTGTACTCAATTTTGTGAGATACTGTATCTATATATGGTAGGTAGCTCACTTCTTTTTTTCTCTCCCTCCTCAGCAAATACCCAGCAGCTCCCTCTCACCTCCTCTCCTTCCAGCTGGCCAAGGAGGTCTGAAAACAGGGTTTCACGCAATCTTGCGAGACCTGGTATCAGAAATAAAGAACTGCATAATCTGAGGGTGATCCCCCCCCCCCCCCCGCTGCTTCCTAGGCCCCCGGTGATAAATGTTTTTAATTTACCCACAGTAACCCCCATCATCCCTAACACTAAACCCCTAAACTATCTAACTTAAAATAAATAAATAAAGTAAAATGCACTGCTGGTTATAAAAAGTAAAGGTACAGAAATAAAATACAGAAAATAAGAGATTTTACAATTTATATAAAAAAAAATACAATAAAAATAAAAAATACACTGAAAATATACATGATTTAACCAAGCAGGGTTAAATCATATATTACCCTGCTTGGATGACCCTCTGGAGATGTTTAGCGGCTAAGTCTAAAATCTTCTGCCCTGAAAAAGTGGACACATCCTATTTTGTTTGGAGCAAAGAATCTTCATCGTCTGGACCTCCTGGAAATGGTCTTCTGTTTTCTTAATTTAAGACTTTGGCTTCTGTCCTAATTTAGGCTGCTAACTGGCTGAATTACAGTATATGTAAATAACATTTCAGCCAATCAGAGGGGGTCTTAGGGGACACCAGGTCTCATTTGATTTATTGGGGATGGGAGGTGGAATAAGTGGAAGCTATCAAACCCCACATTCCTTTTTTTATTATTACGCCTTCCCTGCCATGGAACGATAATCATATAGTAATAGTTTAGGGCCTTTATGTGCAGTAGCAATCACTTTTCTACCCTTTATAGATGTTTAAAATAAAGATATGATTTGTGGCCCTAGTAAGTGCTTGCAAATATTTAAAATATTAATGTAATAACAAATAATCTAATAGCACAGTAGGATGTTTTGCACATAATGTAGGGTCACTTGCAAAGGGGTTACATGTTACGATTTGTTTTGGGCAGCATTTAATAGCAATGTTAGGGCTTACATGGGGTTTTAGTATTCCTACAGGAGCCATGTAATTGAGGCTTTAGTTGACAACAGGCCCATGTACTTTTATATGTTTTAAAACTGAAACTTTATACATTTATTGGGTTCTTGTTGTGGATTAAGGATTACCATTTGCTTAAACCAAAATACACCTGCCTTTAAATAAGTATGTTTTAACATTATTTGCATTCACATCAGTTCATGACTACTTGTTTTATTATGTCTCTCTAACAATTTTAGGAGACATTACATTTCGCTAGTCAACTCTAAAAGCCCTATTAAATTCCCTTAATGTGTAAAACCGTAGCTTGTAACGTAGCCCGCATGACTTGCTGCTATTAAATTGGCCCCGTAAATTAACCCACCAATGAATTGCGTGGTAAGGGTGAGGAAAGGCATGTGGAAATTTGAACTGCGCACCCGCAAATCCTTTGATCTGTCAAGCCTGTAATTGTTACGTTTCCAGTCATGCTATTAAATTGCAACAAATTCACTGGCGTTCCAGCTCGTAAGCTGCAAATGGAGCCAAAAGGCCAACGGGTACTAGAGAGGACCCGCTAGGGCTTAAAGTCCTATCCGTAGCACTGTAAATGCAAATATACACACACTACTGTACTTATAATTAAAGGGAAAGTGATGTTAGGTATTATAATTAATAGCACAACATTCTCAAGCTCGTAAATCGACAATATAAAATCAGTTTAATTTCGGTGTTATATCGATCCCGGCAATCAATGTGTTAATACATATAATGGAACTTGCATGGACTATAATATTACATTTACTGATTTATTAATTGAATTATGTCTAGAATGGGGGTCTGATCGAAACTCATAATTGAAGCCTGTAAGGCTTTGAAATCTAACCTCCATTTTCAGTGACATAATGATGACAATCTAATTTGCCATTGGCTCTGTCTAAACCCGTAACTACGGGTTTGACTAATTGATCATGTTCACGGCCGCACATCCAACGTGAGACAAATCGTTTATGGGTTTACGTCTCTGGCCCGTAACTTGTGGCATGGTGGAATTTAATAGCTCTGTAACGCAGCTGAATATCAAGCCCGCAGCCTTTGCGGCTTGCAGATGCTGCTACAAGCTTCGACTTTAATAGGGCTGTATGTAAAGTATATTCATTGCTAAATACCCAAATCAATATTGTACCCCATCATAGACCATATACCTCTTGTAGAACAATCACTATGACCATATTCATGCTCCCAACATTTAATATAATATATAATATATTATTATCCTTTGTTGTACTTATATAACAACCTCACCTGTTATATTTGAGATTTCCCCTTCTGAACACAAAACACAATCAAAGCAGCAGGATGGCCTTCCTGCCTGAGCTGCCTTCCTGTAGCCTGCTGGGCACATTTTGCTGCATACAGATTGAGGGGGCTGTAATGAAGGTAGAAAAGGATAACATAAAGCTGTATTTTCACTTTCTGATTTTTATAGAGAAGTTTTCAAAACACATTTTAAAGTTATCCCAAATGCTATATTGGAATAGAAACACAATATAGTACTTAATTAATTGTATACCTATTTGTAATACATGTGTATTATACATTACCGTGTAATGAACCTTTTAGGCAAAACACTTTGTTTTATATATTCACAACCAGTGTCACACTGTTAGACAGCAAACAACCAGTGATATGCTGCATGTTAGAAATTTTCAAACACTAATTTGACAGGAATTTCAATTATAATCATCATATGTAATACTTCACAATAATACATAGCTAAAATTAAATGTAAAAAAGGAACTATGCAAGATTGAAAAAAACTCTCAGTTAAGTGTTCTAACAATGTAAGCTATGTGTTCTAGTGTTTCTATAATGCAGCATATCACTGCTTGCTAACAGAATGAAATTGGTAATGTGAATCCCTTCCATATGAGAGTGTCATTAATTTTCAAAACAGTGCTGCAGGTCACAAGAGTACAAGATGGGAGGATGCAGGGAAGAATAGAGGGAGAAAGGTATAGGTTCCAGAAGCTAAGAAATGGTTACTTTGCAGGCCTCTTACAAATAAGTGAGCGAACATTTTATATGACAATTATATAGAGTAGCATGAATTAATTAATTACATATATATAAATATTTGGATCTACAGTATCCTGATATGTGCATGCACGGTACAGTAAGCCTCCTGATGCTGGACTCGCTTGCATCCCGCGTCCCGATGTACTCCCTAAACCCCTAACCTTAAGCCTCTAATACCCTACACCCCTTGCTGGCCCTGATCCAAACCCCCTACACCAGTTACCGGCCCTAACCCTAAACCTAACCCCCTAATCCTAAACTACTAACCCCCTACACTCCTTGCCGGCCCTAACCCTAATCTCCTAACCCTCTTAGCCTAATCCTAACCCCCTAAAAGTAACTTCCTAACTCTAACCCTCACCCTAACCCCCTACACCACTTACCGGCCCTAACCCTCTAAACCTAACTTGAAAACCCCTAACCACTTACCGGCCACATAGAGACAGCTACATCTGGACATCGGCAGCGTGCTTCCCGTGCATACTCATAACAGGATAGGTCCAAACTTTTTTTAAAGTACCTTTAAGTAAATTTTGCATTTATTGGTTATAAATATAAATAACCAATCTAAGCACTAGTCAAGTTAAATATATGCTCACTTTGGAGAGGCAGGGTTGTGGAATTTCAACCATAATCCCCTTCTCCTACAAAGTATACTGTTGAGGAAGGCCGGCAAGAGTCCAAGGAGGCTGTGGAGAGGCTAAAGGAGCCCCAAGAAACTTACATCCATCAACAGTAATCTTGTGTACACCTGTCCCCACTATTGCTATTGCTATTGTTGCGATAACTGATGATGATAACATTTGATTTTTTTTAAATACATCTCAGCCGAATAGTGATACAAAACAGTGTTATGTTATGATTTAGTAGTATTACGTCAACATATAATGTTGAAAATATTTGATCATGATGTTGTGACTTTTGTGAATAAAAAGATCATAAATATTTTGTCTGCATTATATGATTGTCTGTTGGTTTTGCTGTTACCACTGTAAATACAGACATACTTTTGGTGTACTCATTTTCCAGGTGAAGGGGTAATCATTCTCCCTTTAGACAACATAAGTTTTAATTTTCTAAATGTTCTATCAAGCAGGACATGAGCAAAGCCCGAACCATTTAAAAGACTATGAGAAGTGAATTTAGTAATGTCTCAAGACAGATAATCTTCAGGCTTACACACTTGTACTCAATTCACCGAGTGTTATCAAACAGGTGTAGATAGGGATACAATAAGCTATTTTAAACTGCTAAATATTTGGTGAAATATCTAGAACAAAGGTCATTACTATTTCATAGTTACAAAGTTACATAGTAATTATGGTTGAAAAAAGACTTTCAGTCCATCAAGTTCAACCTGTTAAGATCTCCTCTGATCTGCAATATGCGGATTAGTTATTAATTAAATTATTGATGAAATAATTATTAATAGTATAGTATTGGAGGATGAATAAAGAGTTAGTCCATCAAGTTCAACCTTTTTAGATCTCTATTGATCTTTTTAATGTGGACTATTTATTATTATTTGTTAATTGTTATTTGATCCAGAGGAAGGCAAACAGAAAAAAAAAAAAACATTGAAACTTTGCCAATTGTCTCATAAGGGTAAAGAAAAGCAAAATTCCTTCCTGATCCCAGAAACTGGTGATCAAATTTCTCCCTGGATCAATATTCCTTTGCTAGTTATCTAGGATAGCCTTGAATGCCCTCTTTATTCAAAAATATATCTAACCCCTTTTTGAAGTTGTCTATCGAATTCGCTGTCACCACCTCCTTTGGTAGAGAAATCCACAGTTTAACCACCCTAACGGCGAAGAACCCTTTTATTTGTTTAAGGTGAAATTTTTTTTTTCTCTGACCTCAACGGATGTCCTCTTGTCAGTTGAAAATCTCTTGCTACAAAAAGTTCACTTGACAAAGCCTTATATTGACCCTGGATGTATTTATATAACGTAATCATATCTCCTCTTAGACGCCTTTTTTCTAGCGAAAAATACATTTAATTTTGTTAGTCTTTCTTCATAACTTAGCCCCTCCATTCCCCTTATTAGTTTTATAGCCCTTCTCTGTACTTTTTCCAGCTCTAAAATGTCTTTTTTATGAGGTGGTGCCCAAAATTGTACTCCATATTCCAAATGAGGACGTACTAGAGATTTGTATAGTGGCAGAATTATATCTTCTTCCCTGGCTTCTATACCCTTCCTAATACATGCTAATATTTTATTTGCATTGCAGCCGCTGCTTGGCTTTGAGCGCTGTTACCTAGGTGGTTGTCCGCTAGTACTCCCAAATCCCTTTCGATATCTGATACCCCTAGATTTACTCCATTAAGATTATAGATTGCTTGGCTATTGTTCCTTCCCAAATGCATAACCTTACATTTATTTGTATTAAATCTCATCTGCCATTTAGCCGCCCATTTCTCTAATTTATGCAAATCCTTTTGTAGGGAAAGTACATCATTATCTGATTTTATTACCTTGCACAACTTAGTGACATCAGCAAAAATGGAGACACTACATTCGAGTCCTACTTCAATGTCATTAATAAATATGTTAAAAAGGAGAGGACCTAATACTGAACCTTGAGGAACCCCACTTATCACATTAGACCAATCGGAGTATGTTCCATTCACAATAACCCTTTGCTTCCTGTCTTTTAGCCAGCTCTCGATCCATGAGCAGATATTTACTGCAATTCCTGTATCCCTTAGTTTGCTCACTAGTCTTCCATGTGGCACTGTATCAAATGCCTTTGAAAAATCTAAAAAGACTACATCCACTGAGTTGTCCTGATCCAAGTTCCTACTAACCTTCTCATAAAAACTAATTAGATTGGTCTGACATGACCTATCCTTCATAAATCCGTGTTGATTGCTACCTATGATCCTGTTCAAATAGACATATTCTTGTATTCTGTCCCTTATTAAACCTTCTAAAAGCTTCCCAACTACAGAAGTGAGGCTCACTGGTCTATAATTCCCCGGATTTGCTCTAGATCACTTCTTAAACATAGGTATCACCTCTGCTTTTCTCCAGTCATCTGGTAGAGGCCCTGCAGTGAGTGAGTCTTGAAAGATTAGATATAATGGTTTGGCTATTACAGAACCCAGCTCCCTCAGTACCCTTGGATGTACTCCATCAGGACCTGGGGCTTTATTAACATTTATTTTCTCCAACCTCTTTTGTATTACTTCCTGCGTTAACCAATTATTTAGTGATGGTAGTGTAGCCCCATTATGTTGCGGTGTCCCAACCACTGGTACCTCCCTTGTGTAAACAGACGAAAAGAACCTATTTAGCTCATCTGCCTTTTCCTGGTCACTAATTATCAGATGGCCTGTGTCACATTGTAATATCGATTACTTCCTGGCCTTCTTCCCATTAATATATTTAAAAAATATTTTAGGGTTAGTCTTACTTTCCATTGCAACTGACTTCTCATTTTCTATTTTAGCCAGTCTAATAGCCCTTTTGCAAGACTTGTTGATTTCCTTATAGTCACATAAAGCTGCCTCTGTTCCCTCCTTCTTGTATAATTTAAATGCATATTTATTTTTCCTCATCATGATCTTTAAGTCATTGTTAAGCCACATGGGATGTGATTTACTCCTATTCATTTTATTTCCACATGGTACATGCTGATGAGTATGTTTATTTAGTAAGGATGTGAATGTTGTCCATTTATTTTCAGTATTCTTCCCTGTAAGTTCTTTGTCCCAGTCTATATGTTGTATTGCTGCCCGTAGCCCATTAAGGTTAGCCCTTTTAAAATTTAGAGTTTTTGTTGGCCCCTTACAACTCTGCTTTTTGTATTCAATCTCAAATGAGACTGTGTTGTGATCACTGTTCCCCAAGGGTTCCCCTATTTTAACATTTGATATTATATCAATATTACTTGTGATGACTAAATCCAAGATGGCCCCATTTCTAGTAGGTTCTTGTATTACCTGGGCCAGATAATGATCCCTGAGTGTAATCAAGAACCTGCTCCCCTTAGCTGAGCTGCTGGTCTTATTTATCCAGTTTATTTCAGGGTAATTAAAGTCTCCCATTATTAGAACTTGCCCATGCTTAGCTGCATTTCCAATCTGAAACAATAATTGTATTTCCGCACTTTCAGCTATATTTGGGGGTTTATAGCATACTCCCACCAATATGCGTTTAGAATAAGCTCCTCCACTATTTAGCTCAACCCACAAAGATTCAATGATGCCGTTAGTGCCAGCATAAATATCTTCTCTGACTATAGGCTTAAATTCAGGCTTAACATAAAGACAGATCCCTCCTCCTCTTTTACCATTTCCCCTATCTTTCCTAAATAGGTTATAACCATCCAGATTAACAGTCCAGTCATGAGATTCATCCCACCATGTTTCCGTAATGCCTATTATCCCCATTTTTCTTGTACTGCTAATATTTCTAGCTCATCCATTTTCCCAGGCAAACTTCTTGCGTTAGCAATCATACACTTTATGTTGCTATGGCTCTGCTGTTGTGAAGTGCCTGCCACTGTATTTGAGGCCCCTATTAATACCTCCCTACTTTCTATTGTAACCCTCTCCCTTCTCCTCCCCCATGGGTAACTAATTCATCCCTTTCCCTATCTACCCTATTTACCCCAGTACTTCTATACAGTCCCTCCCCCCACCTAAAAGTTAAAAAACTCCCCCAGCCATTCTACCATCCTATCCCCTAGCACAAAAGCGCCCTCATCATTAAGGTGCAATCCATCCCTGCTATAGAGATTGTACCCAAGTGAGAAGTCAGCCCAGTGCTCTAAAAACCCCAAACCCTCTGCACTGCACCACTTTTTTAGCCACGCATTAACCTCCCTAAGCTCCTTCTGCCTCCCTGGGCTAGCACGTGGCACTGGTAGTATCTCAGAAAATACTACCTTGGATGTCCTTGCTTTAAGCTTATTCCCTAATTTTCTAAAATCATTCTTTAGGACGCTCCATCTTCCACTAACTTTGTCATTGGTACCAATGTGTACCAAGACCGTCGGTTCATTACCAGCCCCTCCCAATAATTTATCCACCCGATCCACAACATGGGTGACAAATTACCCTTTCTACCTTCCTAATAATAGAGTCCCCTACCCCCAAAACATGTCTGTTGCTCTGCCTATTCTGCCCTCCCTCTCCTCCAGTAGAACTGTTCTCCCGGCTGTTAGAGGGAACAGCTCTATCTGGCATTGCCATTCCTGAATGGACATCCCCAACAGTTTCACTCAATCTGGCAAATCTGTTGGTGTTTGCCAACTCAGAACTGGCCTGCCTCCTCCTGTTCCCCCTGATTCCCCTTCTAACTGTAACCCAGTTACCTCCCTGGCCATCCTCACTAGCCCCAGCTCCTCCCTCCATACTAGGCCCAGCTAAACTGTGCTCCGTGAGCACCAACTCCCTTTCCAGTGTGACAATATCATGAAGTGTTGCAATTCTCCTCTCCAGATCTTCAATTTGAGCTTCCAGAGAGGCAACATGCTCACACCTGTCACAGAGGTATGGACCCTGGATCATCTGTTCCAGTAGTGCATACATTTGGCAGGATGTACACTGAGTGATGTTACCACTGGACTGACTCATGATTATCAGTTACAAAAATACAGTGAAAAAACAAATCAATGTATTTGTATAAAGATTTCTTTTCCACACCTTAAACCAAACAAAACAGAAACAATATATACGTTTGTTTTCTGTTTTTTCTTATAATACCCCTTTTCTTTGGATTTCCTACTTTTAATTAATCTCCTACATACCAACTACACTTACACTAGAAATGATTGCAAGCTCCCAAGCTCTCCCTTCCCTTGTTAAAATAGACCCGCCTACTCGCCTGTACAATGATAAATGAGCACAGGATAGAATACACTGTCCTGCCCCACAGAACCGATTCAACAGAAAACAACAAAATGCACACAGATATAACTTATACAGGCCAAGCCACACCCACTCTCACCTGTACACTGATTATTGCAACAGACAGAAAACTCTGCACTGACTTACAGAGCGTTTTCAAACCAGACCTCACACAAATGCACCCAGATATAACTTACACAGGCCAAGCCACACCCACTCTCACCGTTACACTGATTACTGCAACAGACAGAAAACTCTGCATTGACTTACAGAGCGGATTCAAACCAGACCTCACACAAATGCACCCAGATATAATTTACACAGGCCAAGCCACACCCACTCTCACCTGTACACTGATTACTGAAACAGACAGAAAACTCTGCACTGACTTACAGAGCAGATTCAAACCAGACCTCACACAAATGCACCCAGATATAACTTACACAGGCCAAGCCACACCCACTCTGATTACTGCAACAGACAGAAAACTCTGCACTGACTTACAGAGCGGATTCAAACCAGACCTCACACAAATGCACCCAGATATAACTTACACAGGCCAAGCCACACCCACTCTCACATGTACACTGATTACTGCAACAGACAGAAAACTGTGCACTGACTTACAGAGCGGATCCAAACCAGACCTCACACAAATGCACCCAGATATAATTTACACAGGCCAAGCCACACCCACTCTCAGCTGGACACAGATTACTGCAACAGGACAGAAAACTCTGCACTGACTTACAGAGCGGATTCAAACCAGACCTCACACAAATGCACCCAGATATAACTTACACAGGCCAAACCACACCCACTCTCACCTGTATCACTGATTACTGCAACAGACAGAAAACTCTGCACTGACTTACAGAGCGGATTCAAACCAGACCTCACACAAATGCACCCAGATATAACTTACACAGGCCAAGCCACACCCGCTCTCACCTGTACACTGATTACTGAAACAGACAGAAAACTCTGCACTGACTTACAGAGCGGATTCAAACATGGAGCATGACTGCTCCCAAGCAAACAGAAATAATTTATACAACATTTTATTGTCATACTTATAATTATAAATATGCATGCAAATATAGCAGGAGGCTACTGCAATTGGTGGAAACCAACCCTGTGACGGGGAATGAGTGAAAAAGAAAGGGTTTATCTATTAAGCCAAAAAAAAGCTCTGTTGTTCTGGCTTTTGGCTGTCTGTCCCTCTCTGGGTTTTTCTGTCTGTCCCTCTCTGGCATACACTTTTTGCAGAGAGTATTTCCTCTGTGATTTTTACAATATCTATCTTTACTACAAATACTTACTAAAAATAATACCAAAAAGGATTACTTCTAAATTAACTAAGGAGCAGTGCTATCCAGCAAGGTTTTCCCTGCCAACAGTTTAGGTAACTTATAACTGCAAGTTTCTATTATTACATTTATAACAGAATTGAAATAGTCCAGATACAATCCTTCTGTTACCACTGATAAGATGGATACAACCTGAAATAATGTTTTTGGCAATGGAACATTTTAATGGTGCCCCACTTTCCTTGATGCCCTAAGCATGTACTTATTTTGCTTAAAGGTTAATGCCAGCCTGGATATATATGTACAAAGTATTGGATATACTGTGATACCTTTTTTTATTGGACAAACATTTTATTTAGAGTGACAAAGCTAACAAGTTTAAATACAGCCAATTGTTTATTCTTGATTTTGCTATTGTTTCAATAAACACAATTTTGCATAACGTGTATACTTGTCTATAAATTGATAATTGAACTCAAGGAAATAAATTAATCTATAAATTGTAATATTTGTGTCATATCCAAATTGCACCTTGAAGAAATGCTTAGAAAAGTTGTAGCACAAAATGTAAAAAACTGGGACCTAATTTTACCATATTTACTTTTTTGCCATCACGGAAGTACCTTAAGCCTCCACTGGGTTTGGCATCTAAGGAAATGTTAAAGATACTAAAAAAGCAGATCAGGACCATATGGGAGGTGTCTAGTATAAAAAATTATATCAAAAACAAGATGATTCCCCGTGGCTTGAGAATTCAATTAGCACCGGCAATGCATCTCTTAAATGAGACATTTATCAAATCCTGGACTGATGTTATAAATAAATGTTCAGAAGATCTCATGACACTCATCCTTGAAGAAGAACTTAGAAACCTAGAAATAATAAATACGAAAGTAACAGAACAAGGGAATCTATTTGATAAATTCAAGGACACATTAGAATTTGAAGATTTAAACAACAAACTGATAAACAAAATTGAGAGATTCAAGAGAGATTTAATTTTAAGAAAACAGAAAAAATTCTCAAGAGACTCACAGGACTTCAAAACAGGGAGAATCTATAAATTTGTAAGACCCTTAAAAAGAAACTATCCAGAGGACATAAGCTCATCAGAATATGAGCAATCGGAAGGAGAAGATCTAGAAAGAAATGGATCAAATAGTCAATAGACATATCAACCAAGGGCACAAAATTCACTAGGCCCTCAAACCAGGTCTGCAAATAGCACTAACCAAACGACTACGGAACATCATTTTTTAGCCAAGGAGCATATCCGAAAAAACTGTCAAGGAACGAAACAACAAAACAAAAGAAACAACAGGTTACCCGAAAGTGGGACTTGAATACATCTTGCCATACATTGAAAGAAGAAAATAGTAAATCCAAACAAGTACAAAACATCAATATAAATGGCAATCCACAAAATAATATTGTTAACCTCTCGGACTTTATTTTAAAGAAAGCCCATGAATCACTACTAACAAAGGGTTTGTCCTTTGTTCCAACAAGCAACTCTAATTTATTTGATAATATAAAAGACGTCAATCTGTTTGTCAGAAAACTAGCATTGAAGAAATGGCACCTCAAAAAAGGAAGTCGTGAACTTAACCAATTAGGGGTGGATCAGGAACAGGCAGAAGCCTTCAAAGCTCTAATGGCACTGCTGGATAAGCAAGAAATGTCTGCACCCAAAAACAAAAAATACAAAGAAAGGATGAAAAACAAAAGTAAATTCACTCCGGACCTAACAATGTTCGCCAACATACAATTCTTTTTAGACATGGTGGAAAAGGATCTTATAAAGCATGCCACCAATATTAAGGCATACAAGGCTGATGGTCACCAAAATCTAAATATGCTGGAAAGAAAAGCATTAAAAGAACTTGCTGATGCCAATATAATAATTAAACCAGCAGACAAAGGAGGCAACATTGTATTATTGAACGGCCCGAACTATGTGGAAATGTGTAACAAGATATTAAGAGATAAGACAACGTACACAATATTGAAAGAGAATCCAACAAGGAAATTTCGGAATTACAAGCTATACTATCTAATGCAAAAGATAAAAAACTGATTGATCAGTCTACATATGATTTTCTATTACCCAAGCATATCACAATAGCAACGTTTTATGCATTACCGAAAATCCATAAGGAAATCTCTCCTGTACCAGGCCGTCCAATAGTCTCTGGAAACAATTGCCTCACGGAAAGAATAAGTAAATTTGTTGACGAACATTTGAAAGAAACAGTTAAGACTCTGCCATCATATCTTCAAGATACATTGGATGTTCTAAAACAGCTAAATGACATCACAGTACCTGAACAAACAATTTTAATCACAATTGACGTCGAACAGCTTTACTCGTCTATCCCCCATGATATGGGTATTAAAGCAGTCAAACATTTCCTAAGTATGCACAGTAGTGAAGATACCGAAAGTAATGAACTCATCATTACACTACTTGAGTTCATACTTACCAAGAATTATTTCCTATTTGACAATCGGTGGTACCATCAAAGTAAGGGAACAGCGATGGGGACCTCCTGTGCGCCCAGTTATGCCAACTTATATCTAGGCTACTGGGAGGCAACAGAAATCTTCAATGAAGAAATGCAGAAGTTCACGGAAAATATATTACTGTGGCAACTCTTCATTGATGACATACTACTTTTCTGGACAGGCCCCAAGGAATTATTTCTTGAATTCATCAATATACTAAATCAGAATGACATGGGTCTAAGATTTACACACATGGTTTACAATAGTGAAGTCGAATTTTTGGATCTTACTATTTTGAAAGACAATACAGGCAAGATACACACATCAGTATTTCGTAAACCCACTGCATCCAATTCACTTCTCCACTGGTCTAGCCAACACCCTCTAAGATCAAAATCTGGGATACCGACTGGACAATACCTGAGATTAAAGCGAAATTGTGATAATGAATTGGATTTCAAGCAAAAAGCAAAAGATCTACGAATGAGATTCAAACAAAGAGGCTACCCTAACCGTGTGCTCAAGAGAGCCTATAATAGAGCCTTGTTGAGTAAACATGAAGACTTAATATACAAGGATAAAGGCGAATTCAGAGATCAGGATATGAAAATACGTTGCATAATGCAATACGGCCAAGACTGCCGTGCTATTAAACAAATCCTCAAAAAACATTGGTACATTCTACAAGAGGATGAGGCATTAAAAGAATCATTAACATCTGAACCCTTCATAACATACAGGAGGAATAAAAACATAAAAGATACATTGGTAAGGAGTTACTACAAACCTCCTTGTAAACCATCGAACTGGTTAACTCCAACAATAGGATTATTCAAATGCGGCCACTGCAAAGCTTGCAACTACATTCAACCTAGCAAAGAATTCGTTGACTATAAGACAGGAAAGAAATATCCAGTAAAAACCTTCCTAAATTGCGAGGCCACACACGTTATCTATGTAATGACCTGCCCGTGTCATAAATATTATGTGGGAAAAACGTTTCGACAACTACGAAGGCGGATCCTGGAACATGTGTATTCAATAACTAAGTTCCTGGACACTCCTGTCTCCAGACATATTAATAACTTCCATCAAAATGAGGCTGGCGTAATGAAGTTCCAAGTTTTGGAAAAACTATCGTTAGGACCCAGAGGTGGAAACATTGACCAAATCCTACTTCAAAAAGAAAGTAAATGGATATTCACACTGAACAGCAAATACCCTATGGGCCTTAACGAAGGATATTCTTATTCTGCTTTTCTTTAGAGCACTTATCCTCAACCCCCATCCCCCCTAATATAATTCTCACACCTAAATTATCATTCACCAGCAGATCCGTACTTTTTATACACATAATCTTCACCTACAATTCGTCACTCATTAGTAGATTTGCACCTTATACCACGCATTTTCATCATACAACCTAGATAGTTGTTTTAATTCACATTCACATGTCAATTCACATCTCCTCTGACATAATAACACAATCGTGGTATACCAATTTCACCACTTTTTCCCTTTTTTATTAATGCTTATTTATTCAAGCTTTATTCTTTTTATCTAGTCCTCTAGATATGTTATATACCTTTTATTTTAATATATATTTATTATATATCACATATTTTCACCTTTGTGATCTTTCAAATTATTGTAATTACTTAAATTTTAAGACACATTTGGAATATTTGGAGTATTTGCACAGTTACTGCCCCTCTTCATTAAAGGCACAGTACATGCATAAGCACAATAGAACATTATTGATTTCTTATTTATAATTATAACATTTATTAATGTCCTAAGCCCCTTTGTTCATATCCAAAACATCCTTCTTTATATATATATATATTTGGTCCTTAGTATCCCTAATCAGTCCCTTTAGAACTTTTGTCATCAATCTGGGCCGTTTTGGAGCACATTTTGTTATAATTTGCAGGCATGTGTATTCCCTGTCAGAAACGATCCTATTAAAGTTGAATAGGATTTGTATGGACGCCGTGACGTCACTACGTTGACGTTCCGGCGTCCATTTTGCCACTGTCATTAGTAATAAAGTTTTTTTAACTTTGAAAAGCGTCATGACGTCACTACGCTGCGTATCACTGTGTTTTCAATGAGATCCAATCTTACAGGCCTTAAATAGGCCTAAAATGCTATGTCAAGTCAAAAGCCTTTGAAAAAGTCCCTGTGGAGGGACGAAACGGCCCGTCGGCATCACTTTTCGCAATCTTCTGAACCTTAGAACACTGGAAGCTAAGTACAAACACTCTTAGGAGTGTATTTTTTCCTTTTTACAATTATATTGGCTCAATTATCACTTTATTCATATATCCAATATCTTTATGACTCATTGACAATAGAGAGTCTATGGAGAATTATATTGGAGAGCTTTTACTACTGAACAGCAAGTATATTGCTATATGTGTTTTATGTAGCTCATATCCAATAGTGCTATTCTCTCTTTGAAATACTCCATGCTATAGTGAACCTATAGAGCCATCCATTTATGATTGTATTTACTTTCAGTCCATTCAAGTATTTTCTAAGGTATCAGATTTTATTCTTATGTATACCAGTTTATATATATATATATATATATATATATATATATATAGATACTCAAATTTTTTACACATTGCTGCACTATCCTATGATTATCAGTATATCCTGTATTAACAGGAGTATCAGTATATTCTGATTTATGAGGATTCTGTAGCACAATTTATGGTATGAATACAGAATACAACAATATTTAACAATTCATACTCTATATGATTGGAGCATCTATATGTTATGTCCATACATTTTAATCGGCGTAGTTTTCGGATCAATAGTATCCAATAAAGTTTTTCTCTCTTTTTACATAATCTTTTTTGATACATTAAGGGGTGTAAAGCACCCAGGATACTACCAATATAGATCATCATTTTTTCTTTATTATATCTCCACCGGGTTTCCCATTTTAACTATGGCCATCACCCAAGAGGGATACTGGACATACTACAAGGAAAATGGGAAGAGCAAGCAGTGCAAGGTGAAAATAATGCACACAATGTGAAAATTATGAGGTGAAGACCAGTGACAACAGCAAACTTATTATAATTACAATGCATAAGTAAGAAAGTTTAAGCCTGGAGACAGAATGATATTGCTAGTACCTATAGCTGAAAGCAAAATTATGGCAAGGCTCCTATGAGATTATTAAGGCCATAGGAGAAGTGGATTATAAAGTGAGGCATCTGAGCTGCGGATACCAGAGCAGATCTACCACATACTGTTTAAACCCTGGAAAGAGCAGGATGTGCGTGTGGATGTTATATGTTTGGCTGAATGGTCAGAGGATATCAGTGAAACAGTTTGTTGAGTAGAATCCTTGGTCAACAGAAGTGAAATTACATGTATCCCAGGAACTGTCTCCTGAACAAGAGGAAGAAGTCTATAATTTGTTGGAACAAAACAAGGAGATTTCTCTACACAGCCAAATTATACTACCTCCATCTATCATGACTTTACCACTAAAATGGCAATGGAACATTTTAATGGTGCCCCGCTTTCCTTGATGCCCTAAGCATGTACTTATTTTGCTTAAAGGTTAATACCAGCCTGGATATATATGTACAAAGTATTGGATGTACTGTGATACCTTTTTTTATTGGACAAACATTTTATTTAGAGTGACAAGCTTTCAAGAAATACAACTCTATCAAGGCAGAATACTGGTTTAGATATGACCTTTCATAATTAATAGAAAAATAATGCTGAGAAACAACAAGTCTACAAGGCACAGTAGACAGACATTGTAATTAAAATAAAATAATTGATCAGCAAATATATGAATTGTACGGATGTACAAGATCAGAGAAGTAGATATGAGAAAAATGTATGTAACTATGTGTCCATTACATTGTAAATTAATTAAAGTCATAAATACCTATACGTATTAATGAGATATAATGGAACAACTAAACACAAGATTTTGATAATGTGCCACTTGATTGTCTGTTAATCAGGGTTTATTACATAGTGCACTGTGAGTTTTTACTGTTTCTTTTTATTATCTTTTTGTTATCTTGCCCATTTTGTAAAGAATATTTTCTGGTCAACTTTGATCTAAAGTATTGTATTTGAATGTGACATCACTCAAAATCTAATAGAGAAAGTATTATTCACATTATATAAACTTTCTTGTTCAGGTATTTGTTGAAGATACTGGGATTTGTCATTCTTTTCAAGCCCAACTGTACTGCTTGTACAATATCATATTGTTTTCAGTCTTGTAGCTGGAACGTAGCATTGTTTTTTACATTTTGCAGTGACTTCACTACTTCATAATTCTAAAATGCTGTCATAGCAAATGTGATTTCATGTTTATCAAGATGCTTCTTACTTACATTTTGCACTCCCCCATTCCATTCAATTGGCTCTGCATCAAATATAATTTCTTGGTCGGGACTGGCATTGGGATCAAAGCGAGCAACAGTAACAAATTTCAGAGAATTTCCTTCATTGCTCATTTTCCAGTTCATAATATCATATTTAGCTGGAGGATCCCCATTTTCATTAAAAAACACTTCTTCACCCATATTGTTAGTGAAATGCACATTCTTTAAGTAGTGTAGAACCTATAATACAAGAAGAAATGGCTCTCTGAAAACAGCACATGCTCTACCATTCTGGTTTCTCATACAATACCCTAATTTCCAACTTTCTTCATAGTCTTCTACCAGACTTCTCACCCTCACAATATAACCTATATCACACATTTTTGGAAGCCTCAACAATCTCTAATATTTAATATGTTTAGATTTTTACAATATTCTGATGTTCAGCAATAATTTATGTACATATGACCAGTTTCCTTTACTATGTTATATAAATATTCAGATAAATCATGGGACTACAATTGACTATTCATGTTAATAAATCTAACAAATGATTTCCCTTCAACGTTCCTTGTTAAGGTTCTTGAATGTTTGCTTATCTACCTTTACTTCCACCATGTCTCAGTGGAGTGAGTGAAATGGAAGCCATACTTCAATCATCTAATTCTCACTCTACACCAATAGTCCAGAATCACCTGTACCTACTTTCTTTCTCCACCCATCTCTTCACCTTTTATTGCTAATCCCTTGGGATCCTCATTTTCTTCTTTAATATATCCCATCCATTATTATCAAATAACATCCAAATGTTCTATTTTCATTATTTCACCCCAGACCTAGCATTTTTGCAAATCAGCCTACCTCACATTCATATAAACCTGGATAACACTGAATGTCCTTATTATCAACATATCAGATTTGAAATCCTTTCTTCATATGGTTTATCCTATGCATTCCCTTCACTGCAACAAATCCAAAAATAGTTTACTTTCTCCATTATAATTCCTTGTTCAAGTACTGTATATGTATTTGTATGACCCCTTACGTCACCAAAACAGTCTCTAGATTTTGTATAATAGCTAATATACCAGATTGAAGAGTATCTCAGCCTTTACCATTATGTGACCCAATTAAAAGGTGCATGTTTTACTTCCACAAACAATTACATTGTGGCACAAATTGGCGCTTTCGCATCATGCTCCTGACCTGATTGAAAATTCCAGAAAAAAATTAACTTTACCCAAAATATTTTAGGTCATTGTTAATTTTAATACTATTTAAATATTTCAGAATGTTATTCTTTACAACATTGTAAAGCATCTATATTAAAGGTATTATACAACAGAAGTAAATAATAATGACAAGCATTTAGTCTCTTTTGAATAACTTTACCTGCCAAGGCTTGAAGTTGTTGACATCTGCACAGGAGCTATTTTTGAAAGGTCCTTTTCCTGGTTTGCAGGACGTTAGATCATGGAGGGCATGAGCCACAGAGTAAACAGCATTATACACATTATAAGTAGCTCTTAAATCACTCATGTCAAAGAAATTAATGTTTAGACCTTCAAGCTGCTCAAACCCAGTGCACAACTTAGTTGTACCATTTGACTTCAAATCTTCTGTCTTATTGCTATTCACATTTGGCCACTGACAGTCAAATATATTTTCCCAAAATCTATCAATAAAAACATCTTCAGGAGTTTTTGAGGGGTGAAGTTGTAGAAGAAAATTTTTAAAGCCTGGCATATCTCCTCTACGAATAGAAAATCCAAGGCTTCCTTGCATTGTTTTCACAAAATTCAACTTATTATAGATAAATGATACAGACCAGCCATCACTGCCAATCCAGACTTTTCCAGTCACATTATTCTTAGCAATTTCTGTCATGACTGGATAAAAACTAACATCTGATGAGAAGACAACAATGACATTGACTGTTGATTTCCTGATTATTTGGGCAATATAGTGAATTCTGTTTTCTGAGTAAACAACTGGAAAAGTCACATGGAAGTCAACGCAAACACCTTTCTTCTCTAGTTGTTCCACCAAAGTTTGAGCACCCTGTTGTCCATAATCACTATCATCTGCTAGTATTCCCACCCATGTCCATCCATAGTGAAAAATTAATCTGGCTAGCCCATAGGACTGAAAATCATCACTTGGAGTGGTCCTTAGAAAGGAGGGGAATAGTATTTTATTACTCAAAGTTTTTACTGACGAGGCATAGCTGATCTAGGTGAAAAAAACAGAGTAAATATAATATACAGATGCATATAACAATATGGAGTAAACTTATCAAATGGACTAAACATCAAAGTTCAGTTGGGTTAAACAACAATCAACACATTCTATGTTTTAAGGTACCTTATTTGCCATAGATTTAGAAATAGCAACCTATCACAGTTTTAGAGTTTGCTACATGAGGGAATCAGAAGGAGTTGCTATTTACCCAATGATTGTTTTACTTCCTGGCCTAGATTGATTCTTGGAGTGATTATATATCAAATGCTGGGACTATATATATTACTACTAAATCACATGATCACATATATAGTTGTCAGCAGCGCCGGCTTCCCAAAATCCGTTGGTAATGCAACGGGGAAACTGCGGGCTCGCAAAGCAAGCGAGCAGCAACTGCGGCCGTCGCAAAGGGAGGGCCACTTTTGCAGCCAGGCAAGGAGTGCCGAAGGTGCTCCTTGCACTGGTGGAGATGAGCGCCATAGGTACTCATCTCCTCGACCCCGTACGACTTAGGCAGGGAAAGCGCTCACTGCGCTGGTGCAACACCCGTAGCACTTTGAAAAAATCACATAAAAAAAATATTGGCCCGTAACACTTACAAAAGGAAACTGCAAATTAGAGAAAAAAAAATACGAGGAGCAAAAATACGAACTTAACGGCCGAACTGCGCACACCAAAAAAAAACGAAAAACACACAAAATACAAACCAAAATAAAAAAAACATCACACACAGCAAGGTGTTTAGGCACTTGAAAATTACCTAAGCGAGAAAACGAAAAAAAAAAAAAAAACGCGGCTACACAACCCCTAAACCAGCAAAACACCGCCAGGCACATACAACTTTTACACAACCCCGTACGAGCTACAAAATATACTATTAGGAAGGACGCAAAATCATCCACACCCGCGTACCACATACACAATCCCCGCCATTTTGTAATACTAACTTAGAGAATGTGGAACTACACAGCTACACAAACGGTTTCCTCTAGTGCACGCAGCCTATTTACACTACACACTGCACACATTGCTGACACTTACACCTCAGCTCACCAACATTGAAAATCTACATTATATGCTGCAGAAACATCAAAACAGATAGTTAGCTATTCAGCATATTGCTTGCTGCATATATTTATTACAAAAAGGTAAAATATATTAATTTATGATTTCATGAATTAATTATCATGTAAAAATACATATACACAAAAAAAAAAAAAACACCACACTATCGCAATAAACAGCAAAGGCTTTTACAGCGCGCCTCACAAAGAGCGCCAATGGTGCTCATAGGACACAAACTACACCAGGGGAGAGGCTTGCAATAAACGCAAAAAGGAGATCAGCGCGGACCTTACAATGACAGCAAAAGTGCCTCTGATAACAAAAAATACACCAACCACGAGGCTCGCAATGAGCGCCGAAGTATCTCAGACGACCAAAACACTTACTTTCTGTGCCAAACAGCATTACCGGCCTTACAATTTTATTGCCCATAATTTTTGACGGGCAAGCCGCTAGTTTGTTATGAACCTAAATTAAACTGATATGTTAGTATGTTCTTATATCGACAATGTGATATATTAGATGTGATTCTGATTATATATTAACTATACATGGTTGATTTTATTGAGTCTCGCTATTAATACGGTTAGATTTTGTTGTTATATTTAAAGTTCAAATGTATCATATATAAAAATAAAAAAACAAATCAGTACATACTAAAATATAAAGTTCTATTTGAAAAGACATAAAAAAATGCAATGGGGCAGCTCTATGTTTGCCTAATGAGGATGTGTGAGTGCTCTTAATTTTTAGCAAATTGTGGTGCACAATTTACTATTAGATGCCCACATTTCTGTAATAAAGTTGAAGGTAGCAATAACATGGAAGAAAAACAGATTAGGTATATAGCTTAATATTACAGTTTAGAATGTAGAATATAAAGCTAATGTGTAATAGGTAATGTGTACTTATTATAGTTGACAGAGATACATGTTTTGTTAAACTTAATCCATTACATTCTCAAGTCAAAAGTTAAATAAAGTATTCTCAACAAACATATATTTTATCAACCCGTTACTTCAAGTTCTCTAGTTCTTCCACTTTTTTCCAATACCAATAAAATACTGCAGATGGTCTTGAAGGATCATTTGAAAAATGCGTAGGGAGTTGAGGGACCAAATAATGAGGGATTTTTACTAAACTATCACAAGGGCTTTGATGACAATTTCTCCCCATTGAAACCAGTGCATGGTAAATACAGAGATTCACATTACATACCACTGTGTTACTTAGTAATCAAATCCAAATGAATTTTTTTCTGCCTGTTCTTTAACAGTTCTAATGCTCTATGCCAGAGAGAACAAAAAAGAACTGGATTGATTATTCATGAAATCATTAAAATGCATAACATAAGTTCTACAGAAACCCTGGATGCCAGAATACATTTTAAAGTGCTCTGTAATGATCCTCTGAGGTTTTGAAGAATTCAACCAAGAAATCTGAAATTTTTAAAGTGGTCCTCAGGAAAAAAAGTGTGGAAACAACAAATTTTGAGAAATGAAAACAAATTTCAAAACATATTCCATGTGCTATTGGACTAGGTTCTAACATCAATAAGGTAATACATTAACCTAAAGGGCAAGTTATTTTTCTGTGAACAATAAATCTAATGTGTGACAGAAAAATCGAAGCATATATAACAAACTACTTTGGAGTATAATTATCACAAGTTGTAAAATCTAACGATAAATGGGGTGTAAAAAGTGGGAATATTTAATTTAAGCCTTGTTAAAAATAAAATAACCCTGCTTCCTGTATGCACGTGTTGTATATTAGTTTTTCCCATAAAGAACCTTGATAGTGTGTTATGATTGAAACAAGTCAGTAATATACTCATGTAAATTGTGAATGCATATTTTTTTAGCACATAATAAGTATAATTTACCTGTGGAAATCGATGGAGTCCTAATAATCTTGCCACACTTATAGATACACTAGATTTGTCATCCCCTAGAATTGCTGCCATTGGAGGGCTGTCTTTGCAGCTATAATTTGGAATGGAAGAATTCTGGCCAGTGAGGAGCATCATAGCACTTTTCAAAGCATTCACTGAAGTGTCACATGAATCATAGATTGAAAAACCCAGCTTCAGGTGGGGAAGCAAAGAAGGATTTTGATTGATCTCTTCAATAGTGAAAATCATACTTTGCACAATTCGATAAAATAGTACATAAAACCTAAGTAGACACCAACACATTAATTAGTTATATAATATTTAAAAATGTATTATGCTATATCTTTGCATTTTTCATGTGCCCTATTAAGTAGTTTGAATGACTCTAAAGCTCCATTACAAATAAAGTTATTGCAGTTCTATACAAATTGAACCCCTTTATATGAGGTATCACATAACATTTTAATGTACAACTATAATAGTGCAAGCCAACTAATAAAACAGTCATCAATATATTACTAAGTAGGTAGACCAACTGAAACAAATGTTTTGGGTGGTAGAAAAGAGTATAAGCAGACAGGGCAATAATTAGGATATATAGATTTTGGAAAAAAGTTCAAGCTTGGTTGAAAAATAAATTATTCATAGACATCCTATTAAATGCTCAACTAGCCTCTTTGGAGGTATAAATGGCAAAAAAAAAGAATGTAAAGAATGGAGATTGGTGAAAATTCTTATTTTTCTAGCCAAGAAATTGATAATGAAAAACTGGATAAATATGAGAGTTCAACTAATTATAGAATTAAAACAAATGATCTTGAAGCAGATGATTCTTGACCAATATGATATAACTGGCAATGTAGAGAAAATAAAGAATTTAAATCCAAATGGCACAATTATTAGGAGAAAATAGTTAAAATAGAAAATAATGACAATCTATGCCTAAATCCATGTTTGATAAGTTGAGTATTTAAGATATATCTGGAACTAATTAAAATAAATATCAATATTATGGTCAAAATAATGCCCCCCCCCCCCCCCCTCTTCTTCCCTTTTTTTTTCTTTTTCTCTTATGTCTCTTTAATACATTGAATGGTGGATTATCATTGTTATTAATAAATCTTACATTTAAATATTGAGACATAATCTGTTATGGTTAAGGAATGTATTTGAAATATATTCTAAATTTAAAGATTTAAGACATATCTTTTTATGGTTAAAAAATGTATTTATGAAGTTTGGAGAAGAAATAATGAATTGCTAGAGATCAATTCCTTGTATTTGACAATTGTATTTTTTGTATCATAAAATGTGATTAGTGATCTATTATTCTTGTTAATTGTTAAGCGAAAAATAAAGAATTAAGAAAATATCCAAGCAGGTCTAAAACTTAAATAAATCTCTAGTGGTGAAAGAATACTTTAACTTTGACCCATTTCGTCAATATTTGTCACTCAAAAATAAAATGTTTCTAAAATTAGGTTTTATTAAAAATATCAAATTTTAAGAAGATACTTACTCTTCACAGATACGTTCATTTGGAGATTCCTGAAATGTGACTTTAGCAGAAGATTTCCTGTAGTGAACAGGATAGATTGCACCTATAAGAATATCTCCATTCACACTGAAGCCTTTAGAGTGCAGCTCAATAGGGTTGCAGATATTGCTTGATGTTTTATAGACAGGGGCAGAGAAGAGAAGGAAGAAACCAAAATAAAACAAAATCATTTCAGTAAGAGCAAGGAATTATATTATATATCCAGATAGTGTAATGATTTGTAGATCTCCTTAACTTTTTCACACATAGACTTTTTTTGTGCAAGTCAGCATTCAGAACAAGCAATGGTTTATTAGAACCGTAGATACTATTACTATGAATTTTAATTGGTAAAAGTAATAATTGATAATAGGATAAAGAAATTAAATAAAACTGATAACATACTAGTAGTATAAATTGTTATAAAGCTAATGAAAAGCAAATGTATGCATGCTAGAGACAGTTACTTTGCTAACTGCCTGTATGAGAATGATTAATTGGGTATTTTATAAACTGGTCTTGTGTTCCCTTGTTAATAAAGAAATCTTTAGGGCCCAATTGTAATTTTGTTGGTATTGGGGCAATTATTGTAAAGTGCTGTCAATCTGGGATACTTATATTTTTCCCCTTATGAGACAATTGACAATGTTTCCAAGGGATTTTCTGTTCACCTTCTTCCAGACTGAATTAACAATCAACAATGTATTTAAATATTATAAGGTTCAGAGAAAATCTAAAAAGGCTGAACTTGATGGACTAATAGTCTTTTTTTCAACCTCAATTACTATGTCTATAGCTAAAACCAACTAATAATTCAGTTGTTTATATCAACTTCAAAGGGAATTCAATGTCATAATATGATTAATAGTAGTAGATAATTGTATACCATGGCAAATTAAAGAGCAATGTTGGAAAACATAATTGATATATCAAACTAATCTAAGAATGTTAGCATATTCTCTTTATCAGTATAAGACATGATCAGTACATCATCAGTTTACATTTTTCCTACTATCGAATAGTTAAACAAAATGTAGTTAATAAAAAAAAAGGTGGGAGTAGACTAAGGTGAAACAGTATTTCTGGATCACTACCTTGTAGTGAGGGCACTTGTGTACTTCAATGAAGCTGTGAGCTATACCATGAGACAAGAGAAGATTAAACACGGTAATGAACAGTTTTGTATACCAAGGTTAGACATTTGAAGAGGCAATGGTAGAATAAGGGTAATCATTTGTGTTCAGTGAGCAGATACGTTGTTGGTGCAAGGAAAACAGATTCTGGTGAGTCATTTATTTAACATGTTGGAATGGATTCAATGTGTATTTGTGGAGACCAAGGGCCCTATTAAATTCTCCCTCGTAGTTCTCTCGGTGCTCGCAAAAGGCAGTTTTCCTGCTGTTTGCGAGAACCGAATCTCTCGCAGCCTGCTTTACGATATGACTGCGAGAAAATGGCCGAGAATAGGCTCCGAGAGAGCTACGTAGCCTTAAATCTATGCACGAGTCTCGCATATCGTAAGAATCCCTACGTGGACAAAAAGTCCACGCAAGGGATCCGAAAGCCTCTACGTGCTGCCTCGGAACAGCCCGAGACAGCAGCGTGAGGCTCCCCCCTGCACCCTATACACATCCCCATGCTGCAGGGGTCTCTATCAGGACCCCTGCAGCACCCCCACATTAACCCCTTGCAGCGGGGGTCCCCGATCTGCATAGATCAGGCCCCCCGCTGCATTTAAAACTTTTAAATTCCCCGCCGCGGCTCCTTAAAGGGACCGCGGCACACTATTAGCCAATCCCGGCCGCGGCACTTAAAATTAACCCCCCTCTATGCTGGGGGTCCCCATCGGGACCCCCGAAGTGTCCCCACATAAACCCATTGCAGGGGGGGTCCCCGATCTGCATAGATCAGGCCCCCCGCTGCATTTAAAACTTTTAAATTCCCCGCCGCGGCTCCTTAAAGGGACCGCGGCACACTATTAGCCAATCCCGGCCGCGGCACTTAAAATTAACCCCCCTCTATGCTGGGGGTCCCCATCGGGACCCCCGAAGTGTCCCCACATAAACCCATTGCAGGGGGGGTCCCCGATCTGCATAGATCAGGCCCCCCGCTGCATTTAAAACTTTTAAATTCCCCGCCGCGGCTCCTTAAAGGGACCGCGGCACACTATTAGCCAATCCCGGCCGCGGCACTTAAAATTAACCCCCCTCTATGCTGGGGGTCCCCATCGGGACCCCCGAAGTGTCCCCACATAAACCCATTGCAGGGGGGGTCCCCGATCTGCATAGATCAGGCCCCCCGCTGCATTTAAAACTTTAAATTCCCCGCCGCGGCTCCTTAAAGGGACCGCGGCACACTATTAGCCAATCCCGGCCGCGGCACTTAAAATTAACCCCCCTCTATGCTGGGGGTCCCCATCGGGACCCCCGAAGTGTCCCCACATAAACCCATTGCAGGGGGGGTCCCCGATCTGCATAGATCAGGCCCCCCGCTGCATTTAAAACTTTTAAATTCCCCGCCGCGGCTCCTTAAAGGGACCGCGGCACACTATTAGCCAATCCCGGCCGCGGCACTTAAAATTAACCCCCCTCTATGCTGGGGGTCCCCATCGGGACCCCCGAAGTGTCCCCATATAAACCCCCTGCAGCGGGGGGCCCCGATCGGCACCGATCGTGACCCTGCTGCAATTCAATTTTAAATTTCCCGCCTCGCGGGTCCTCAAAGGACCGTAAAGGTCCTGAAAGGACTCGCACTAAAAATAATAACCCCAGGCAACTATAATTACCCCATTAACTCATGATGGTCAATCCAGACCACCATAAGGCCTAAATTAACCCATTAACTCATGATGGTCAATCCAGACCACCATAAGACCTAAATTAACCCATTAACTCATGATGGTCAATCCAGACCACCATAAGGCCTAAATTAACCCATTAACTCATGGTGGTCAATCCAGACCACCATAAGACCTAAATTAACCCATTAACTCATGATGGTCAATCCAGACCACCATAAGACCTAAATTAACCCATTAACTCATGATGGTCAATCCAGACCACCATAAGACCTAAATTAACCCATTAACTCATGATGGTCAATCCAGACCACCATAAGACCTAAATTAACCCATTAACTCATGGTGGTCAATCCAGACCACCATAAGACCTAAATTAACCCATTAACTCATGATGGTCAATCCAGACCACCATAAGACCTAAATTAACCCATTAACTCATGATGGTCAATCCAGACCACCATAAGGCCTAAATTAACCCATTAACTCATGATGGTCAATACAGACCAGCATAAGGCCTAAATTAACCCATTAACTCATGATGGTCAATACAGACCAGCATAAGGCTCTATTTAACCCCATCAGTCCCATAAGGGTATATTATTACCATTATGGGCCTGTTACAACCCAACATTAACCACATAAGTGCCATGATGGTCCTCAAGGACCATCATGACACTAACTACAAACACTACACTATAACCCCCAATAAACCATTTAATCTAAACTAACCCCCCTCTACACTAATCTATTAACACTTACACTACCTACCTACACTACCTACCCCCTAATAAACCTCCCCAACACTCTAATTACAAAAAACAAAAAACCTACAGTACAAAAAACAAAAAAACCTACAGTACAGAAAACAAAAAAAAATTACACACCTGAAAAGGAAAGACAGATAAACACAATACAATAATACATATAATACATTACATACATTACATACAATACATGACATTACATATAATATATTAAATATAATATATTAAATATAATATATTACATATAATACATTACATACATTACATACAATACATGACATTACATATAATATATTAAATATAATATATTAAATATAATATATTACATATAATACATTACATACATTACATACAATACATGACATTACATATAATATATTAAATATAATATATTAAATATAATATATTACATATAATACATTACATACATTACATACAATACATGACATTACATATAATATATTAAATATAATATATTAAATATAATATATTACATATAATATATTACATATAGTCCTAATCAAATACCCCCTATCTATCTAACATACAATCTATTTAATTTAAAATAAATCCTAACTATATCAAATACATCCCCCTATCTATCTAATATACAAAAAATCCTAACTACATACACAGACCCTTATTCTAAAATAAAATAAAATAATTACAGTCCTAACTACATACACAGACCCTAATTCTAAGCTAAAATCAATAAATTAAGACCACTTACCTTTAAGATGTTGCTTCAGATCACTAACCTATGGGTCAAACAAAAAAAAAAATTAGTACAAAACATTAACATCAAATAAATAAACATTATATACATTCTACATATTCAACTCACCTTTACAGCATGTCCAGTCACTGTTAAGCTCTTCCGGCGCGGCCCTGTTAAAAAAAAAAAAACACAATACATGAATACATGAATACAATATATAAACAATAAATAAAATACACAAATAAACATCTAAATATACATTTAACTTACCTCCCCGCGATGTCCCCGGCCTTCTCTCCTTCAGCCCCGGCTGGGCCGCGGAACCATCCGCGCTCTAAAAAAAAAAAAGAAAAAAAACTAACGGAGGTCTGCACTGGCAGACCTCCCCGACGCTACTGAACCTCCCGGAGTCGTTTCCGGGAGGAAATTGGCATTGGCGGCTTGTGATTGGCTGAAAAAGCTGTCTATCAATTTCAGCCAATCAAAAGTCGTCAATGTGTGAGCCAATCAGGATGGGATACACCCCAATATCCCACCCTGATTGGCTAAAACACTTGTCTATCTTTATGGGAACCAATCACAACGCTCAGATGCCTTCAGCCAATCACTATGGGATACACCCCCACGGAGTGATTGGTAGAAGACATCTGCGCATCCTGATTGGCTCCTACATTGACGACTTTTGATTGGCTGACAGCTTTTTCAGCCAATCACAAGCCGCCAATGCCAATTTCCTCCCGGAAACGACTCCGGGAGGTTCAGTAGCGTCGGGGAGGTCTGCCAGTGCAGACCTCCGTTAGTTTTTTTTTTATTTTTTTTTAGAGCGCGGATGGTTCCGCGGCCCAGCCGGGGCTGAAGGAGAGAAGGCCGGGGACATCGCGGGGAGGTAAGTTAAATGTATATTTAGATGTTTATTTGTGTATTTTATTTATTGTTTATATATTGTATTCATGTATTCATGTATTGTGTTTTTTTTTTTTTAACAGGGCCGCGCCGGAAGAGCTTAACAGTGACTGGACATGCTGTAAAGGTGAGTTGAATATGTAGAATGTATATAATGTTTATTTATTTGATGTTAATGTTTTGTACTAATTTTTTTTTTTGTTTGACCCATAGGTTAGTGATCTGAAGCAACATCTTAAAGGTAAGTGGTCTTAATTTATTGATTTTAGCTTAGAATTAGGGTCTGTGTATGTAGTTAGGACTGTAATTATTTTATTTTATTTTAGAATAAGGGTCTGTGTATGTAGTTAGGATTTTTTGTATATTAGATAGATAGGGGGATGTATTTGATATAGTTAGGATTTATTTTAAATTAAATAGATTGTATGTTAGATAGATAGGGGGTATTTGATTAGGACTATATGTAATATATTATATGTAATATATTATATTTAATATATTATATTTAATATATTATATGTAATGTCATGTATTGTATGTAATGTATGTAATGTATTATATGTAATATATTATATTTAATATATTATATTTAATATATTATATGTAATGTCATGTATTGTATGTAATGTATGTAATGTATTATATGTAATATATTATATTTAATATATTATATTTAATATATTATATGTAATGTCATGTATTGTATGTAATGTATGTAATGTATTATATGTAATATATTATATTTAATATATTATATTTAATATATTATATGTAATGTCATGTATTGTATGTAATGTATGTAATGTATTATATGTAATATATTATATTTAATATATTATATTTAATATATTATATGTAATGTCATGTATTGTATGTAATGTATGTAATGTATTATATGTATTATTGTATTGTGTTTATCTGTCTTTCCTTTTCAGGTGTGTAATTTTTTTTTGTTTTCTGTACTGTAGGTTTTTTTGTTTTTTGTACTGTAGGTTTTTTGTTTTTTGTAATTAGAGTGTTGGGGAGGTTTATTAGGGGGTAGGTAGTGTAGGTAGGTAGTGTAAGTGTTAATAGATTAGTGTAGAGGGGGGTTAGTTTAGATTAAATGGTTTATTGGGGGTTATAGTGTAGTGTTTGTAGTTAGTGTCATGATGGTCCTTGAGGACCATCATGGCACTTATGTGGTTAATGTTGGGTTGTAACAGGCCCATAATGGTAATAATATACCCTTATGGGACTGATGGGGTTAAATAGAGCCTTATGCTGGTCTGTATTGACCATCATGAGTTAATGGGTTAATTTAGGCCTTATGCTGGTCTGTATTGACCATCATGAGTTAATGGGTTAATTTAGGCCTTATGCTGGTCTGTATTGACCATCATGAGTTAATGGGTTAATTTAGGCCTTATGGTGGTCTGGATTGACCATCATGAGTTAATGGGTTAATTTAGGTCTTATGGTGGTCTGGATTGACCATCATGAGTTAATGGGTTAATTTAGGCCTTATGCTGGTCTGTATTGACCATCATGAGTTAATGGGTTAATTTAGGCCTTATGGTGGTCTGTATTGACCATCATGAGTTAATGGGTTAATTTAGGTCTTATGGTGGTCTGGATTGACCATCATGAGTTAATGGGTTAATTTAGGTCTTATGGTGGTCTGGATTGACCACCATGAGTTAATGGGTTAATTTAGGCCTTATGCTGGTCTGGATTGACCATCATGAGTTAATGGGTTAATTTAGGTCTTATGGTGGTCTGGATTGACCATCATGAGTTAATGGGTTAATTTAGGTCTTATGGTGGTCTGTATTGACCATCATGAGTTAATGGGTTAATTTAGGCCTTATGCTGGTCTGTATTGACCATCATGAGTTAATGGGTTAATTTAGGCCTTATGGTGGTCTGGATTGACCATCATGAGTTAATGGGTTAATTTAGGCCTTATGGTGGTCTGGATTGACCACCATGAGTTAATGGGTTAATTTAGGCCTTATGGTGGTCTGGATTGACCATCATGAGTTAATGGGGTAATTATAGTTGCCTGGGGTTATTATTTTTAGTGCGAGTCCTTTCAGGACCTTTACGGTCCTTTGAGGACCCGCGAGGCGGGAAATTTAAAATTGAATTGCAGCAGGGTCACGATCGGTGCCGATCGGGGCCCCCCGCTGCAGGGGGTTTATATGGGGACACTTCGGGGGTCCCGATGGGGACCCCCAGCATAGAGGGGGGTTAATTTTAAGTGCCGCGGCCGGGATTGGCTAATAGTGTGCCGCGGTCCCTTTAAGGAGCCGCGGCGGGGAATTTAAAAGTTTTAAATGCAGCGGGGGGCCTGATCTATGCAGATCGGGGACCCCCCCTGCAATGGGTTTATGTGGGGACACTTCGGGGGTCCCGATGGGGACCCCCAGCATAGAGGGGGGTTAATTTTAAGTGCCGCGGCCGGGATTGGCTAATAGTGTGCCGCGGCCCCTTTAAGGAGCCGCGGCGGGGAATTTAAAAGTTTTAAATGCAGCGGGGGCCTGATCAGTGCCGATCGGGGACTCCCGCTGCAAGGGGTTAATGTGTGGGGGCTGCGGGGGTTCCTATGGACCCCTGCAGCAAGGTGTTCATGTGAGGACACTTCGGGGGTCCCGACAGGGACCCCCGCATTGAGGGGGGGTTCATTTTAGGTGCCTGGGGGGGGTTTGGAGTACCCCCCACGGCAATGCTTATGTGGGGGACTGCCGCGGAGGTCCCTTTTAGGACCCCCGCAGCACTTGATGAGGAGTGGGAGCCTGCGATATCATCTCGCAGGCTGTCACTCCTCATGTACATTTACGCAGTGTAGATACGTACGGCCCTGCTGCGTAGCTCACACGTTGCTCGCAGCAGGGCTAATTTAATAGCATTGTAAGTTAGAGAAACTTTGCAGTACGTAGGGCTTAAGTAGAAGCCTCTTATTTACGAGGCTGGAATTTAATAGGGCCCCAAGTGTTTGGGAGTTTCAGTAATGCAGATAGCCAAGTAGGAGGTATAGGGATCCAACTGTCCCCCACTGCACCTTCCAGTGTATGCCTTTTTCCTCCCTCTCTTACATTCCCCCCTTACCTCACTGTATGTGCCAGTAATATACTGCCCCTTGGGCCACCATCCTAGTTTTTTGACCACCTTTCTCATCCTTAATCTTGGGCGACTTTAACATATCTGTTGACAACTCTGAAGCTCAGCATGCCACTCTCACTAGCATCCTCATTAGGCTCATTATAGTGGCCTACTTTTCTCACTACTGACCTTGTCTTCACTAAGCTCTTCACTATCTCTCAATTTTCAAATATACTTTTTTCCTCTGTCTGACTACCACCTCGTAACCTGCATCTCAATAATTCTCCCACATTACCCCTAACACATTAGCATCCACAAATATAGCCTAGAGATATCAGTTTTGATGATATGTTCCGGACATTTGTTGATGAGTGATATGAGTTTAATATCTTTCTTTTTTACTAGCTTTCCATAGCTTTCCTTCACAAAAGCAATCATCTTTTAATTTCATGGCTATAGTGACCATCTGAAGAGATCTTAGTTCCCAGGAAAATAAAATCTGCCAATGCCTCCACTTCTTCCCCATCTATTTTCCAGGAACTGAGATTACCGTATGCCATGATCTTTCTATTTCTAACATTGAACAGCAGGCCAGCTTTTGCACTCTCTTCTTTTAACCTTAATCAATAGGTCCTTTAGTTCCTCCTCACATTTAGTCATCGGCGTATCTGAGTTTTTTTAAATCTCTTCCAGCAATATTGATTCCGGCTTTGGATTCATCCAGCCCGGCCTCATGCATGATGTACTCTGCGTATAGGTTGAATAAAAAAGGTCACAATATACAACCTTGTTGCACACCCTTTCCATCTTGAACCATTCTGTTATCCCATGTTCGGTTCTGACTGTGGCTTCTTGGTCCACATACAGATTCTTCAGGAGGCAGATGAGATAATCTCGTACTCCGATACCTTTAAGGACATGTCACATTTTGTTGTGATCCAAACAGTCAAAGGCTTTAGGATAGTCTATGAAGCGGAAGTAAATGTTTTTCTGGAACTGTCTTGCTTTCTCTATTATACATTGGACATTGGCAATTTGAACTCTTGTGCCTCTTCCTCTGCGGAACCTGGCTTGCACATCTGGTATTTCCCGGGACATATATTGTTGGAGTTAAGCTTGAAGAATGTTGAACAATACTTTGCTAGCATGTGAAATTAGTGCAATTGTTTGATAATTTGAGCACTCTTTGGCACTGACTTTTTGGGGATTTCGATGTAGTCTGACCTTTTTCAGTCTATTGGCCATTGTTGAGTTTTCCAAATTTGTTGGCATAAGGCAAGCAACACTTTCACAGCATCATCTTGTAGAATTTTGAAAAATTAATTTGGGATTCCCTCAACTCCTGCAGCCTTGTTATCAGTAAGGCATCCTAGAGCCCATCTCACTTAGCTCTCCAAGATTTCTAGTTCCAGCTCATTGGGCAAACTATTGAGGTCATCACTGTTGTTAAGATCCTTCCTGTATAGATTTTCAGTGTATTCCTGCCTCTTCTTTATCTGATCTTCATATGTTAATCCCTGCCAGTTTCATAATTTATCATGCCCACTTTGACTTAAAAGGTTCCTTTGAGATACCCAATATTCTTCAAGAGATCTCTTGACTTTCCCATTCGGTTATCTTCTTCAATCTCTTTACATCGCTCATTGTAAATGTCTCCTTGTCTCTTCTTATTATCTGCTGGAATTCTGCATTCAGTTGGATAAATCTTCCAGGGGCAGCTGGTGCATAGGGGCAAGCGGGCAATCAACCCCCCAAAATTATCAATCACTTTAAAATTGTATTTTAAATTTATATAGATAATAAAATGTTATTATATCTGTATATCAGCTTTCATGTCTTCTTTCATATGACTTTGTTAAAAATATGCATCTATCACTTTAATTTAACCCCTTGTGGGCCTTCCCCTTGCCTGGTGTCTCTCCCTAGTGCTGCACTAGATCATATTACAGTACAGCGAGAGCGTCGTTATGCTCTCCTGCTCATCCTGGGTGAATCTACATTAACTCTGCTAGAAATTGTATCGATTTTCCTGTCTGTTAGCTTGCAGCAATCAACCAATCAGTGCTGCAGGCTGTCTGGTTGCCAGGAACATCCCCTCTGAACGCCCCCAAACCTATAGAGACTCATTGTTATGATATGACATCAGGAAGGATTTATAAACCCATTATTTCAAACCCTCCCCACTCTGTCCCTGCTCTTTTTACTGACTGATCCTGATCCTCCTGTGGCAGTGATACTGGAGTGGTTTGCCCTAACCCACTGCACCACCAGCAACACCCCAATTATATATATATGTGTATGTATTATCTGTTTCTGTACTCTGTATGGTGGAGCCTTCTCTTGCTCTTGTTCCTCACCATACACTAAATGGTATTCATATAGACACAGGGGAGGGAGAGGAAGTAGAAGGGGGGAGAGGCTCGCAATGAGCGCCAAAGGCACTCTTTGCAAGGCCTGAGATGAGCGGCAAAAGGCTCTCATTGCAATGCCAGCAACGTAGAGGGGGTGAGAGATCAACGGGGGAGAGACTTGCAATGAGCGCCACAGGCGCTCATTGCTAGGTTTGTGATGAGCGCTGACAGTGCTCATCGCAAGGCCAGTAAAGTAGAGGAGGAGAGAGGCTTGCAATGTGCACCTCCCATCAAGTAGAGGGGGGCAAGGCTCGAAATGAGCACCAAAGGCGCTCATAGCGAGGCCTTTGATGAGCGCCAAAGGTGCTTATCGCAAGGCCAGTAAATTAGAGGGGGGAGAGGTAGAGGGGGGAGAGGCTCGCAATGAGTGCCAAAGGCGCTCGCTGTGATGCCCGTGATTTAACGCTCATCACAAGACCAGTTGAGTTGAGAGGGGAGAGGCCCGCAATGACCGCTGAAGGCGCTTATTAAGAGGCCTGTGATGAGCTCCAAAGGCGCTCATCACAAGGCCAGTAAAGTAGCGGGGGGGGAGTCTCCCAATGAGCACCTCCTGTCAAGTAGAGGAGGGAGAGGTAGAACGGGGGAGTGCCTCGCATTGTGTGGCAAACAGGCTTCAAATTTTATTGCAGTCATTTTTGACAAGTCGCTAGTATATATATATATATATATATATATATATATATATATATATATATATATATATATACACATGGCGTGTTTGGGGCTTATTCTGTCCTGTTTGGTATTTTAAGGTTTTAAAGGTCCGTTTGGGGCCTTTATAGTCCGGCTTGGTATTTTAAGGTTTTAAAGTTCCGGTTGGGACCTATATGTCGCTCATCGCAAGGCCAGTAAAGTAGAGGGGGGGAGAGGCTCAAAATGAGCTCCTCCTGTCAAGTAGAGTGGGGGAAAGGCTCGAAATTAGCTCCTCCCATCAAGTAGAGTGGGGGAGAGGTAGAGTGGGGGGAGGTAGAGGGGGGGAGAGGCTTGCAATGATTTTTGACAGGCAAGACGCTAGTACATTATATATATATATATATATATATATATGACACACATGGTATGGTTGGCACTTATATGGTCCTGTTTGGTATTTTAAGGTTTGAAAGGTCTGGTTGGGGCCTATATGGTCCCGCTTGGGGTGATGTGGGTTTTTAAGGTCCGGTTTGGGCCTATATTGTCCCGCTTGGTATTTTAAGATATTTTTCGGCACGGTTTGGGCCTTTATAGTCCCGCTTGGATATTATAAGGTTTTAAAGGTCCGGTTGGGGTTATATATGGTCCTGCTTGGTGTAATAAGGGTTTTTAAGGTCCGGTTGGGGCCTATATGGTCCCGATTGGTGTAATTTGGCTTTTTAAGGTCCGGTTTAGGCATATATAGACCTGCTTGGAATTTTAAGGTTTGAAAGGTCCGGTTGGGGCTTATATGGTTCCACCTGATGTAATGAGGGTTTTTAAGATCCAGTTGGGGCCTATATAGTCCCATCTGGTATTTTAATGTTTTGAAGGTCAGGTTGGGGCCTATATGGTCATGTTTGATGTAATGTGAGGTTTTAAAGACAGTTTAGGGCCTATATATTCCTGCTTGTAATGTGGGTTATTAGGTACTGTTTGGGTCTATATAGACCAGCATGGTATAATGTGGGTTTTAGGTACTGTTTGAGCCTGTATAGACTTGCATGGTATATTGTGGGTTTTTAGTTATGATTTGGGCCTATACAGACCTGCATGGTATAATGTGGGTTTTTAGGTATTGTTTGAGCCTGTATAGACATGCATGGTATAAATTGGGTTTTTAGTTACTGTTTGGTCCTATATAGACATGCATGGTTTAATGTGGGTTTTTAGGTATGGTTTGGGCCTTTATAGACTTCATGGTATAATGTGGGTTTTTAGGTTTGGTTATTTAAAATTTTTTAGGTACCCTGGGGCCCTATATAGACCAGCATGGTGTAATGATGGATATTAGGTACCTATCTAGGTGATAAATGGGACAGTGGTGGTGGAAGGGATGATGGCTTGCATGCTCTGATTTGTTTGCTTGTTTTAGATCACACTCAGGTCCAAGTTCTGTGTGGCTGCAGACTTTTTTTGACTGGTTGTTTAATGACTACACTTAAAGAAACCTTGAGTAGGAGAACCTACTGTTGGTGAGTGTCGTTGTGTTGTTGAAACCGAAGACAGATTTTAATGTTATTTTTCATCAGAGTCCTAAGAATCTTGAATTTATCAATGGGGAAAAGTGGGTGGAGTCTAAGTCAATGGGTTGGGCCAGTATAAGGTCATTGGGCGGGGCATATAAAGGTCAAAATGACATCATGGGTGGAGTCCATACAAATAGGTGGAGTCTATGAAGGGGGAGGGGTCAGCTGTCGCTCTACCGCGCCTCCAACTTGGAAAGTCACCAGCCGCCACTGATCTTTTCCTATCCCCACTACTATTCACTTTCCCTCTTTCCTGGGCTACTTTCAAAGACTCATCTGATAGCCAGTTTGCCTTCTTAGTTTTCTTTTGGGGATATTCATTGCTATTTCCTGGATAATGTTGCAAACTTCGGTCCAGAGTTCTTCAGGCATTCTGTCTTCCATTTATAGCCCCTTAAATCTATTCTGATGATTTTCGCTCTTTTCTTGAGTTTAATTCTGAACTTTGCAATAAGAATCTCATGGTCTGAGCCGTAGTCAGCACCAGGTCATGTTTTTTTGTTGATTGCATGGAACTCCTCCATCTTTGGCTGCAAAGTATATAGTCAGTCTGATTTCTATATTGTCCATCTGGTGATGTCTATGTGTAGTCCTTTAGTCATATCCAACTCTCCTTGACTGCATGGACCACAGCACATCAGACATATCTATCAGCCACTGCCCCTCTTAGCTCCATCAAGCTTATGATCATTGCTTTAATGAACTCATCTATCCATCTCCGTCTATCCTCTGTCCTCTCCCTCTGTCTTCCCCTTCCTCCAGTGCCTTTAATCTTTCACAACATCAGAGTTTCCCCTATGGAATCCTGTCTTCTCATGATATTGCCAAATATTTGAGCTTCAGCTTTATAACCATACCTTCAAGTGAACAGTTTATCATGATTTCCTATAGTACTGAATTACTGGATTTTCTTGCAGTCCATGGACTCTAAGCAGTTTTTTCCAACACCACAATTCAAACGATCAATTCTATGGTGCTCAGCCTTCTTTAACTCCTCTGCATGTTTAAAGGAAATATTATTTATTGTATTTCATATCTGCTTTGTCTGATCTTTACCCCACTTTTCTTCAATTTGTTTAATTCTGAACGCAATAAGAAGCTCATGGTCTGAGATGGTCTGAGATGTAGTCAGCTCCAGGTCTTGTTTTCGCTGATTGTATAGAGCTCCTTTATCTTTGGCTGCAAAGTATATAGTCAATTTGATTTCTATATTGTCGATCTGGTGATGTCTATGAGTAGAGTCATCTCTGAGGCTGTTCGAATAGAATGTTTGCTCTCAGCAGAGATTTATCTTGACAGAATTCTACTAGTCTCGGATATGTTTAATTTTGTATTCCAAGACCAAAATTGACTTCAGGTAGAGAGGGGAATGGAGAGAGAGATGTAGATAGAGAGAGAGGGAGAGTAAGAGGAGGGGGGGGGAGAGGGAGGGAGGCAGAGGGAGGGATAGAGAGGGGAGAGGAAGAGAGAGCGGTAGGAAAAGAGAGAGAGGGAGGGAGAGAGAGAGAGAGGAAAAGAGGAAGAAAGAGAGAGAGAGGGAGGCAGAGAGAGAGGGAGGGGGAGAGCGAGAGGGTAACAGGGAGGGAGGAGAGGAGAGAGAGAGAGGAAGGGAGAGAGAGAGAAAGGAAGGGAGAGAGAAAGAGAAAGGAAGGAAGGGAGAGAAAGAAAGGGAGGGAGAGAGAGAAAGGAATGGAGAGAGGGAAAGGGAGAGGGGAGAGAGAGAAAGGGAAGGAGAGAGAGGAGAGAGGGGGAGGGTGAGTGACAGAGAGCACACAGAGCACAGACAGAGGGCATAGAGAGAGACTGAAGGCACCGAGAGACAGAGAGACCAAAGACAAAGAAAAGGCAAACAGAAAGAGAGAGGGCACAGAGAGAGAGGGTGCAGAGAAAGAGAGAGGGTATACTGAGAGAGAAAGGGTGCACAGAGAGAGAGAGAGAGAGACAGTGCACAGAGAGAAAGAGAGAGATACTGTGCAGAGAGAGACAGAGGGCTCACAGAGAGAGGGAGGGGGCGCACAGAGAGAGACAGCACAGAGAGAGTCCGAACAGTCAATTGAACATAACATATGATACTGTCATTTATGTATATTAGTATATAATAATTGTTCCATGTGTATTACGTCTAGAGCTATATTGTGAACAGGTTAGCCAGTATAGGATAACCACCATATGACTGAATATATTTTATTCAGCAACACATTTTTATATTTAAAAAATGCAATTATTTACTATCCGTACAATTTTTGAACTATGAATAAATATTTACTCCCTAAGGGTTTAATTATGTATAATAATTATAACAAAGATGTTATAATATTTACTATAGATAGAACAGTATATATAATTGAGTATATATTATAAGGAATTTATTAGGATCATGTAATAACATTTTGATGTGTTGGAAAGAGTTTGTGAAAAATAATATATAAAATAAGTAAACATTAATGAGACTGTCAGTGTAAAATGTTTATTGATTTTTAAATTAGTGACATATTTATTAAAAAGAATGTGAGTGCAGGCCTAAAGGACCCCCCTTGCAACTATAAGTATAACATCCTTTGCCACGGGGGTCCCGATCAGACCCTTCTGGCACCTAATATTAACCTCAATGCTGCTGGGTCAATCAAGGACCCCTGCAGAACCTAAATAATTAGCTTGCTGCGGGGGTTCTTAAATAATTAACCTGCTGTCACTGATCCTTAAAGTGTCCAATGGATCAACACAATTAACCCCTACAATAAGTACTCCGGTGACACCTAATCAATTAATCCACTATAGCCGAATTAACCCCTAACATACCATAGGGGTCTATACAGACCCCCATGGTTAACTAATTAGCCCCCTATGTACCCCTTGACAATCTAAGTAACTAATGTACTATACTACTACACTACACTACTAAACGAAAAATAATGGTTTACAGGCATAGTCTAATTTTATAGCTCTGTAATGGAGCTGAATTTCAAGCCCACCGCCTTTGCGGGCTTGCAGATGCCGCTATGGAGTTCAAATTTAATTGGGCTGCATATCAGCTATGTTAACGTTTGTTGTAATAACAACGATCGGCTTATATAGTCAGAGACAGTACATTAATGCTGTTATTTTTAGCTAAAAGGTAAAATCTTATTTTATGTAATCTCCATAAATATTCTACTTTAATCCCTGTTAATTGATCTACTTACATCAGAGATATGCTTTTTTCAAGCATGTACATACAAATATCACCCTATTCTTGTTTAAAATGTTGCCATGATGATGATCCGTTTTTATATTCAGAGATCACATCTCATTCTTATTAGTCGATCTCAGCTATTTATATATAAAATAAGAGACCTAATGAGCCTTTGGCGCTCATTGCCAGCCTCTTCCCCCCTCTACCTCTCCCCTCTCTACTTGACGGGAGGTGCTCAATGCGAGCTTCTCCCCCCCCCTTTACTCCCTTCCCTGTGTCTCTTTCCCCCCTGTCCCTCCCCTCCCTCTACCTTTCCCCCCCTCTACTTGACGGGAGGCGCTCATTGCAAGCTTTTCCCCCTCTACTTCCTCTTCCTCCCCTGTGTCTCTTTCCCCCTTATCCCTCCCCTGTGTCTCTCCCACTCCCCTGTGTCTGCCCCACTCCTGTGTCTCTTCCCCCCCTCTCTCTCCCTTGTCTTCCCCCCTCCCTCCCACCTCTCCCGTGTCTTTTTCCCCCTCCCTCTCATGTGTCTCCTTCCCCCTCTCCCTCCCCTGTGTTTCCCCTCTCTCCCTCCCATGTCTCTCCCCCATCCCCTGTGTCTCTCCCCCTCCTCTTCCTCCTCTCTCCCTCCCCTGTGTTTCTTCCCCCTCCTGTCCTCCCGTGTCTCTCCCTCCTCTATGTCTCTTTCCCCCCCTATCTCTCTCCCTTGTCTTCCCCCCTCCCTCCCTCCCACCTCTCCTGTGTCTCTTTCCCCCTCCCTCTCATGTGTCTCCTTCCCCCCTCTCCCTCCCCTGTGTTTCCCCCCTTTCCCTCCCATGTCTCTCCCCATCCCCTGTGTCTCTCCCCCTCCTCTTCCTCCTCTCTCCCTTCCCTGTGTTTTTTCCCCCTCCTGTCCTCCCGTGTCTCTCCCTCCTCTGTGTCTCTTTCCCTCTCTCCCTCCCCTGTGTTTCTTTCCCCCTCTATCTCCACTGTGTCACTTTCCACCCTCTACCTCCCCTGTGTCTCTCCTCCCCCTCTCCCTCCCCTGTGTCTCTCCCCCCTCCTCTAGCACACCTCTATCTCTCTCCCCTCCTCTCCCTCCCCTGTGTCTCTTTCTACCCCTCTCCCTCCCCTGTGTCTCTCCCCCTCCCTCTCCTGTGTCTCTTCCCCCTGTGTCTGTTGTGTTAATAAGTGTGTCTGTTTTGTGGATGAGTGTGTATGTGTATATTATGAGGAATGTATGTGTTTAGGGGTAATTGTCGGAGATGACTCTGCATGTGTGCCTTGGGGATGAGGATGAGTGGTGTGTTTTGGTGATGAGTGTGCCAGATGTCATAGATGAGTGTACATGTGAGTTTGTGTAGTAAAATGAGTGTGTGTGCATGTTGGGGATGAGGGTGGGTAGGTGTGTGCTGGGAATGTGTGTGTTGGGGATAAGTGGGCCACTCTGCAGCTCCTCTCCCCTCAGCACACCGGGGCACCATGAACTTCTGCCCAGGGGAGGAGGTTGAGTGAGGGAGCTAATCTCACTTCATGCATGGCACAGGAGGTGTAAGATCCCCAGCAGCACCTTGAACTTCACTGCTGAGGACAGGCTGTGAAAACACAGCCGCATGTTATCGATCACAGAGGCAGTGAGCAGGCAGGCGATGCTCTGCAGCGTCCTGACAGGACCCCTCGTGCTCAGTGCTTACAGTCTTTCCCACTTTGCTCCTGGTATTCCTGACTCGCCTCCCCATAATCCTCCCTTGTTGCAGTCAAGTTAATTTACCGGTGCCTCCGGACCGCTGAGGCTGCACCTTCCAAACTCTCCATACTGTTACACTACACTAACTCACCCCTGCTGCTGAGGCAACGGTGTAGCCAATCACAGAGCAAGCGGTGAACCTAGCAACCAATCACTCCGCCGCCAATGACAACAGTAGCCAATCAGGCTGCTTAAATTTAACATTGAGTTACCAACATTTTTCTGCTCACAACTATATATGTGATTATTTCTCCTTATTTTTATTCTAACATGTATCGCTAACAACCCAGGTAATAATTTAACTTTTTACTTTTAATAACTATGCAAAGCAACATAATTTAATACAACACTTTCTATTTGGGCGGGGGGGGGGGGGTTACTATTATGATGACTATGAAGAATATGTGGAGACTACATTAAATATCCATATTGGCTGAAGGCTAAATACAATACAATGTAACACTTTATTTTCATGGCAATTGCTATGACGATGACCTGGATGTATATGCAGAGATCACATCTAATATCCATGTTAGTTGAATAAGTTGTATTTACTAGTTATTTACAGTCTGGATACGTTTATTATCTTTACTGATCATTATATCTCATTATTTGTGTTGTTAAAATGTCTCCGCTTTTAATTAAATTCAGTTTACCTTATCCTTGATGCAAGTACCACCACCCTTTGTGACAACTCTTCAGGAAGGCGCTATCGCTATAAATAGGGACATTTCTCACAGCCTCTAGGTGAAACTGGTCATGTATCTACTCTAGCGACGTGCCCGTCAAAAATGATGGCAGTAATATTTTAAGCCTGGCAATGCCCCCCTCTAACTTGCCAGCCTCGAGATAAGAGCCTCTACCCCCGTCTACTTTATGGGCCTTGCAACGCCGCTCATTGCAGGCCTCGGCCAACCCACCACTTTTATGCTTCACAATTAGCACCTTCAGCGCTCATTGCAAGCCTCTCCCCCCTCTACTTTACAGGGTTCACCTTGAGCGCCTTTTGCCGCCGTTTTTTTTTCCTCTCTTAGACCTCATAAAAATGCCAATTGAATAACAAATTAGCTTTCAACCTCTCTTACAGGCTCCCTGCCTCTCCCCCTGTGCTGTGTGTGAGGTTGTCAGTTAATTTTGTAATCAATTGACGTCTTTTGGGGGCCTCCGAAGGGCTTCCGATTTACGGGCTTGAAAAAATGGAGGGTGTTAAAGCCGTAATCGCGTGTCTCACAATGAGCGCCTTTGTTGCTTATTCCAGCTCCTGTCAAACCCATAACTTTCGGTCCTCGGGATGATCATTGCGCATGCGCAAGTACATATCGTAACATTGAGTGGCTACAACTCGCAATTACCACAATTATTATATGTGATAGTAATGGGCAGATTTGAACAACTTCAGTACAAATACTATATAAATACTATATTACATGGTGCTATTTTCACTACAATTACTAATTTTTAAAAGGATATTTCAGAACCTGAGGAATACTAGTTCCCATGGCATTTTCTACCTAAATTTGCGTTATGTATAACATTCTGGGAGAATATAAAATGTTTTTTTAAATCTTTATTAATCTTGGATCACAACAACGTAAATAAAAACAATAAAAAAAATCACTGATTGCCTTCAAGCTTAGATTTGTATACTTTGCTCTCTGATTCTTACTTTATCAGGGAGTTATTAAACTATTCAGTGGTTTGACTATAAAATAGACTATATATATATATATATATCAGTGGCTAAAAGCTAGTCATTTGCTATAATAATTTGAGCTTTTGTCAATAAAAAAACACACATCTTCAGTGGCAGAGATATTATCACCCCTCCAATGTGAGTTTAGTGAAACAACTTTGTGGTCATTTATCTCACAAAATCAGACTATTTTTTAACTCCTATTTTCCAATACGGATTTTTTTTATTTTTTTTTATTTACGTTGTTGTGATCCAAGATTAATAAAGATTTAAAAAAACATTTTATATTTTCAAAAGAATACACTGATTTTTTTTGCGTGCATCTCTATTCTATTCTACCATCAAACATATACATACTCGTTTTAGGCAATACTGGTTAATTGAACGCTTTTTCAAACTGGTGAGTTAATGCACTCAATTAGAAGGAATGACAAAAGTCTTATTCCCCTTTTAAATTCTCACTTGAGCATTTTTTTACATTATTATACCATTATCAATACACAACTTTCTCCTAAAGAATTTTAACAGAGATACCTTGTTCAGCGCCGTATTTTTCTTGTTAAAAATCCAAAAATAATATATTTTTTTTATACACTTTTTTAATTCATGGTTGTTGAGAAAATGTTTAGCAACCATGGTTATAGTTTTCCCTTTACTAAAACATGACAAAGATGTTTGAAAGAAGTTCTCCCAAGCATTTGCGTATCTCAAGGCTTGTCATGCCAACATAACTCAAGCCACGAGAGCATTCAAGGCAATAAATGATGCTGCTTGGGTGCTACAGATAAATAATTGCTTGATATGATGCACCTTCATTGATCTATTAGAGATTTGTTGTATATTAACTATATGTGGGCAACATTTAAAATGCCCACATCTGCGGGTACCACTCAAAATATTAGTAGTGGTGGTCTTCTTGTTGGAGAAATGACTACTGACCACTCTATCTTCAATGTTAGCTGATATTCTCCAACTAGCCTTATTCTTGTCTTCAACCATTTGTTTAAAAACATTATCAGTATCCAGTATATTTAAAAGTTAAAACAAACAGTACTACTCATACTGTTGTGTATGAGGTTTGGATAATAGGTGTGAATCCCTGGGGTATGTAAAGCTTTGTGATACACTACACTAGTGCATCTATTAGGGTAGTTCATGTCCCTCAACCTATTTTTCAATTATTGGGCAGTCTGATTTGGATGGGATCAGTACAGTTCCTTTTAAATCTAAAGAACTTCCCAACTGGAATGGCTGTCTTTATGCTATGTATGACCACTGTTACAATGTAAAATACTTTTTGTCTCTGTAGATTTTTGAAATAGATCAATATTTTTATTGCCATCCCTGTCCTTGCTGATTGTAATGTTCAAAAATCTTCCAGAGGTTGAGGTGGTTTGTCAGTTTCAGTTTTAGGATGTTCTCATTAAGTTCAGAGGGAAATTGTAGAAATAGTTAATGTGGTCTGTATAATGGACCATTGTTTCCAAAAAATAATTTCCTGTTCCCACCACTCCAGATAGATATGTTTCCTTGGTCTATAAATAGGTTGTCCCATCAAAGGTGAAATAACTGTGCTCCAGTACAAAACTGAGTAAACTGATAATGAATTGATTTGTGACTAAGTTAATGTTTGATTTAATACTTGCCTACTCGCAGAGACTGCAATTTCCAGATACTATTGGTCTACCTGGTGTATTGTTGCAATCCTTATGCATTTTAGCAAAAAACAACGGCTCCTTAGTATATTTAGAAATAGGTCATAAGACAACTGGCCATGACTTTCAATAGTCTCTTCCCATATGTAGAATTTACCAATTTCTTCAGTGACTAGTTTTACAAAAATCTTTACCTGAGGGTAATTGGATATAGCTGGGGAGAACTGGGATTTATTCTTAAGCTTTTTTAGGCAAAAGGATTAATTTCTACAATCGATTTCCCTCTGAGCTAGAAGATCAGATTCTCAAAATAATTTTGCTCTACTGTGTCTAATTCAACATGTTCCTCAATCCTATAGAAATACTTTTTCAATAACAATTTTCTAGCGTATAGGTTTAAATCCTTAACAACAACAAATTAATCAAAGTTTTTTTGTGGGAGAGAAGGATAATACTTTTGACAAAATATTAACCTGATATGCGGTCAAAATTCTCTCAGATAGATTAATTATGTGTAAATTACCTGTTTGTCTACCATTTAAAATGTTGGGGCCACCCCCTGCTTTTCCGATTGCAGTCCATGCCTCTGTAGCTCCAAAATTATCCATCTCTCAGATGAGCTGCTGAGGTTGTTCCGGCCCAAATAGGGACAGACATCTACCGCATATACTCGAGTATAAGTCAAGTTTTTAAGCCCTTTTTTTAAGGCTAAAAAAGGGTCCCTCGGCTTATCCTCGAGTCACCCCCCCCCCGTGTCTCTCTAACCCCCCCGTGTCTCTCTACTCCCCCTGTGTCTCTCTACCCCCCCTGTGTCTCTCTACCCCCCCTGTGTCTCTCTACCCCCCCTGTGTCTCTTTCCCTCCCCTGTGTCTTTTTCCCTCCCCCCTCCTCAACCCCCCCTCCTCATTATAAACCCCCCTCCTCATTCTCCCTCCTCAACCCCCCTCCTCAACCTAAACCCCCCTCCTCATTCTAACCCCCACTAAATACCTCCCCCTCTCCCCACCACTTACCTGCTTCTGCTCCGGCCTCCGCTCCTTCTTGACCCGGCGCGCATGTGACGTCACATGCGCGCCGCGTCATTAGCATATACCGGGTGCTGGGGGGTGGAGGTGGGGTTTAGGTTGAGGGGTTTTAGGTTGAGGAGGGGGGTTGGGGTTGAGGGGGGTTGAGGGGGGTTGAGGAAGGGGGGGTTGAGGTAGGGGGGGGTTGAGAAGAAGGGTGAGAAGTGGGTTGAGGATGGGGGGCTGAGAAGGGGGTAGAGGATGGGGGGGCTGAGGATGGGGAAGTTGAGGATGAAGGGGGTTGAGGATGTGGATGGGGGGTTGAGGAGGGAGGATGAGGATGGGGGTTGAGAAGGGGTGTTGGGGAGGGAGGTTGAGGAGGAAGGTTGAGGAGGGGGTTGAGGATGGGGGTTAAGGAGGGGGGGTTGGGGTTGAGGCGGGAGGTTGAGGGGGGTTGAGGTTGAGGAGAGTTGAGTTTGAGGAGGGGGGTTGAGGAGGGGGTTTGAGGAGGGAGGATGAGGGGGTTGAGGAGGGAGGATGAGGATGGGGGGTTGAGGAGGGAGGATGAGGATGGAGGGGTCGAGGAGGGAGGTTGAGGAGGGGGTTGAGGAGGGAGGTTGAGGATGAGGAGGAGGGGTTGAGGAGGGGGGTTGAGGTTGAGGATGAGGAGGAGGGGTTGAGGAGGGGGGTTGAGGAGGGGGTTGAGGAGAGAGGATGAGGAGGGAGGTTGAAGAGGGGGTTGAGGATGAGGATGGAAGTTGAGGATGAGGAGGGAGGTTGAGGAGGGTGTTGAGGATGAGAAGGGAGGTTGAGGATGAGGAGGGAGGATGAGGAGGGAGGTTGAGGATGAGGAGGCAGGTTGAGGATGAGGAGGGAGGATGAGGAGGGAGGATTAGGAGTGGGGTTGAGGAGGGTAATAAGTGAGGTTGGAAGAGACACAGGTAAGGGAGAGGTTGGAAGAGGCACAGGGAAGGGAGAGGGGAGAAGAGACATGGGAGAGAGAGGGGGACACAAGAGGGGGACACAGAGGTCACAAGAGGGACACAGGGGGCAGCACATTTCCCACCCTCGGCTTATACTCGAGTCACTCATTTTAGCCAGTATTTTGTGGTAAAATAGGTGCCTCGGCTTATACTCAGGTCGGCTTATACTCGAGAATATACGGTATATCCCTTTGTTGATTCTGGGCAAAAAAAGAGGATTTATCCATAAAAAAAGATTTATCTCTGACAATCACATCAATGACCCTTGTTTTTCATTCATATTCTGATGAGGAAATGGCTATATAATTTTATTGGAACATAGGGCCTGGATGATTGTTGGTGTTCTACACTGCCAATTGAAAGTAGAACTATTCTCTTTAGATGAGATAGATTAACTCTCAATAGATGTGACTAAACAACAAATGTTTGACATTTTCACTTTCTCCAAACTAAATATGTCTCACTCATTGGAGATTGAAATGCATATGGTCAATACAAAATAATCAAGCTTGGTGTCATTTTTTTTTAACATCTGTATATCCTTGGAGTGCAAAGCCAGTCTTGTGATTAATAAATTGGCCAAATCGCAATTGAATGAGGCCCCAGGTCAGCAACAGTGCAAATGTACATTGCATGCTGCAGGAAAATCAAAACAGATTGTTAGCTCTACAGGTTATTGATTGCTGGATATATTAATTACAAATATGTTAAGTATATTAATTTACTATTTCATTAATTCATTAATTAGCATAACATTTTTTTTAAAAAAAATTATATATATATATATATATATATATATATATATAAAAGGAACAGGGGAGAGGATCACAATGTGCGACAAAGGCGTTCAGCATGGGGCTCACAATGAGCGCCGAGGGGGCTCAGAGGACCAAAAGTACACGAGGGGAGAGGCTCACAATGAGCGCCAAAGCCAATCAGCGCGCCCTTTGCAATGACTGACAAAAGGTGCTCAGACCACCAACACTACATGAGCGGAGAGTCTCGCAATGAGCACTGAAGGCTCTCATTGCAAGCCACACGATGAGCGCCAAAGGCGCTCAGTGCGGGGCTCACAATCAGCTCACAAGGTGTTCAGAAATCCAAAAGTAGAGGAGAGGAGAGGATCACAATGAGCGCCAAAGGCGTTCAGCACGGGTCTCACAGTGATCGCCGAGAGTGCTCAGAGGAACAAAAGTAAATGAGGGGAGAGGCTCGCAATGAGCGCCAAAGGAGATCAGTACGGCCCTTGCAATGAGCGCCAAAAGTGCTCACACCACCAAAATGACGCGGGGCTCACAATGAGCACAGAGGGTGCTCAGAGGTGCAAAAGTACACCAGGGGAGAGGCTTGCAATGAGCGCCGAAGGTGCTCAGACCACCAAAAACCTTACATTGTGTGCCAAACAGCATTCCCAGCCTTATAATTTTATTGCCGTAATTTTTTGAAGGGCAAGTCCCTAGTGGAATATAACATACAGAATCTCTGATCTGACTGCTGCATGCTAGTGTGTTCTAACATACTATTTCCTAATTATGCCCAGAAATACTAATCTGGTTCCCAGGTTAGCTCTGGAAAAGGACGCAGAAAATACCCCCTGCAGTGCTCTGTTGGGCGTTCAGTGACACCGCAGCCCACACCAAGTGAGCCTAGGTTTCAAAGGAGCCGACAGGGTGAGATTATAACAAGAAGCATAGGCCGAGCTCGTAACTTCAACCCCTGCCATCCCCTAGCCCAAGTAGGGACGAAGGATCCCCACGGTCTGGGGGCAAAGCTGCCACCCAGTTGTCCTCCATGAGGAAAAGAAGGAATAATATTGAGAGAGAGATGAGAGAACAGAGCCAAACCATGGCCAAGGTGGTCAGTGAAGTGGTGGTGCCTCTCCCGGTAAGAGCCCAATGTGCCACCTCAAGGTACAGCCCGTTCTCTTTTGTGACACCCAGCAGTTGGGAGGGCAGGAGAATGTGGGCCTGAGACGAGTACTGGGGAACTAGTTTGCCCGGTAGGTGGGGCTGGACTGGAAAGCAATGACTGGAGAGAGGTTTGGTCCTTCAGCAAGCATGGAAGTCCCTCAGGCATTAGATACGGCAGCAGTGTTTCCTCTAGGGGGGACCAGGTTGCAGGGCAGCAATGGCACAGACAGCAGACTCATGGATCTTGTTGCTTTAACAGGTCTTCATGCAACAGGTCATGTACCATGAGCTGCAGGTCGAGACAATGCTGCAGAAGGGACTCCAGTTAGGAAGGAGAGTCGTGCACACGGCATGGGAGACACGGGAGATCCTGATCAGCCAGTAATGCAGAGGACCACGGCACACTCCATGCGGACTGGATTCAGGCACCGTCAACTGGCGACTTCTCTGATGCCACACAAACACACACCTTTCTGGCATACTTTCTGGGATCATATAACATCCAGATTAGCATGGATGGTTTAGATGAATGTGTCGCAGGCCTAGCAGGGAAAGCGTGGGAGCGTGTGCAGCTAGACAGAGACGAGAGAACCTCAGGGCCAACCCCTAGCTAACAAAGCGGCCTCCCTGGTGGATGCGTCCCCACCATCCAGCACGAGCAGAACCACCAGGATGGGACGCGCCTGCAAAGAGTCTGTACAGTCCACAGTGGTCTGTAGCCTGGACAACTTGGGAGCTCACCTCGCAGCAGATGTCAAGGAACTCATATAGAGGAGGGAATACGAGGGTATAATTTCCTTGATACCATCCACTCGAGTTATGGAGACCCAAGACGTTGCCCTGGCTCATATGGAAGTGGATGACAGGAGGCAGGGGCAGAGAAAGATTTCCAGGTCATTTATTAACTGGCTGCAGGCCTAATCCATCCTAGCATGCGTTATTGGAGAGAAATTCCCCAGTCAGTGCTCTGCACTGTTTGTTTACCTAGATGAGATTAGGAGAGCATATCAGACGTACGGCGGCATGTCGTTCCTCAGGTATGACAAGAACTTCCGCCAGTGCTTGGCCTACCGACAGGGCATGGCCTGGAATGACAAGGCTGTAGCCCATTGTCTCAATGAAATGACCCCCATGAGAGCAGCATTGCCCTTTTGAGGAGGGGTTGGTGGGCCCAGGTTAACCGCCGCTACCATGGGCATGGCACGGAGGGTTTGCTACTCTGTCAACAAAGGGCTCTGCAAATGGGCATCTAACTGCCATGCTCCAGCTGCAAAGGGGATCACTCTGTGCTTAGGTGGGAAAATATAAAGGATGGTGGAAAAGCTACTGATGGCGCTGAAAAAGGGCAGGACGCCGGGTGGTTCTGGACACAATGCTGTTGTGGCTCACATGCTATGGTAGGCTGCATGGGAGGGAGGAGGCAGCAAGGCTACTGAGGGAAGGATTTCATAATTTCATTGGAAATAGACGACAACATTGACCCGGGGGGGGGGGCAGAAGAGAAGATAAAAAAGGAAGTAAGTCTGGCAAGGATGGCGGGTCCATATTGGGAACCCTCCATTCCCTACCTTCGGATCTGCACCAAAAAAGGAGGAAGGAAAGTTCAGGCTCATCCATCACCTATCCTATCCAAAGGGTAACAATGACGGGATTGACAAGGATATATCAATCGGTGTCTTACCTATCATTTGACTCTGCAACCAAAATAGTGAAACGGTCTTTGAGGGGGGCCCTTATGGCAAAAGTAGACATTAAGTCTGCTTTTTGGCTCCTACCAGTACACCCAAACAGTCACCGTCTTTTGGGATGTCATTTAGGCAGGCAGTATTACGTGGACCTTTGCCTACCAATGGCTGTATGATAGCAGCATTGCCCATTCGAGGAGGGGTTGGTGGGCCAACCCCTCTGCGTATTTCGAAGCCTTTAACACCTTTCTCTAATGGGTAACGGTGGAAGAATCTTGATACCAGAGCATGTTACATTACTTGTATGACTTCCTCTTCATTGGTCCTAGGAAACAAGAAGTATGCAAGCATATCCTGGCAATATTTCCTGGCACAGTCCTTTTTAAATAATAAGTGCATTAAGGGCAATACTGGATAAATAGAGAGGGGGTATTGATCCAGGGATGAATCTGATCGCGAGTATCTGGGGTCAGGAAGGAATTTTATATTTTTTTCCCTGTTGAGACAATTGGCAAAGTTTCAATGTTTTTTTTTTTTTCTGTTTGCCTTCCTCTGGATCAATTAATAAATCTGCGTATTGCAGATCAGAGGAGATTTAAAAAGGTTGAACTTGATGGACTAAAGTCTTTTTTTCAGCCTAAATTAATAGGTAACTATGTAACCATTGGCTGACAAGAAGACTGGGGGAGTTGCACGGCCCAGTAGTGGAAAAGGTGGAGTCCCTATCCTAAGAGGGTGTGCTGATTGCAAAAAGTTCTGACACTAAGCACGTGCTTAGGGTATAAGGCTTTCCCCATGGACCAGGCTCCCCCTCCCCCAGGTTTTAAGTTGTTGATATGTTTATCAATAAAGGGCTGTGGCTAGTTGTATCTCCAAACAGGTGACAATTGTGTAATTTCCTAGTAGGGCAGAATCTTTGATTTTCGGGAGGCACTAATAGACTGTGCCGCGTTATGATGTCACCCCAAGCAGGATCTGCGAGTCCTGCAGGCAGGGGACTTTGACACAGCGGGGCTAACTGCCAGCTGCTGGTTAGACGGTGCGATTGGGCGGGACCAATCGTGCCTTGCTTGCTCAGACATCATCTTGGACCACTTGGCAGCTGAACAGCGAGGAGACCCCCACCCTCCACCTTCTCTCCTCCCTGAATGAAAGAAGGGTAGTAGTACTAGGTAGTTAGGGGGGAAAGTTGTTGGTGGAGTTTCAGTTTATATTTCTTCATAGGTCAGCAAGTGGAATTTTAAACATTGAATTGTATTGAATGGTGTTAGGATAAATGTTCTGTTTTCTTTTTTAAAATTAAAATAAAGAGGAAGAAATAAGATAAAAAAAGAAGAAAAAGGAAAACTTTATATATTTTTGAGTTATGTGTTATCACAGCAGATTGGTGGGTAGGGGAGTTGCCCGGCCCTGTGGTGGAAAAGGGCACATCCCTACCATGAGAGGGTGTGCTGATTGCAAAAAGTTGAGCTCTTAAGCGCGTGCTTAGGGTATAGGGTTTTCCGCCATGGGCTGGGCTCCTCCTCCCCTAGGTTTTAAGTTATTGATATGTTTATCAATAAAGGTGTTGTGGACAGTTTCAACTCCAAATAGGTGTCAAATGTGTTATTTCCTAGTAGGAGTCCTTGATTTTTGGCGTCACCAATAGTCCTTGCCACGTCATAACTTCTGTTTTTATGTACACTTATTCAACTATCCATTAGCAGTAGGTTGCATACAGATTACCCTCCTTCTGTTATATACTATCATACCTCTCTGTTGGTGCGGATGAATTATACTAATGCTCATTTACTATCTGACATGAATATCTTGGGGTACAATTAATGACTGCTGAGCTATTTTGATTAACATTATTCCCAAAAATGCCTGGCATATTTCACCTCTGGCTTTAGTTGCAGCGTTTTTTTGTGGATATCTAATAAGGCTTTTTTTTATTTTTCTAAGTTTTAAATAATTTATGATTGGTTTTTAATCACCAACACACTATTATATCACATATATAGTTGTGAGCGTACGAGTTGTTGCTAACGCTGCGTCTCGCAGGCAGCGAACCACGGCCCTCGCAAAGCGAGGGCACTGGTCGAGGGTCTCAGGTCTCAGTTGCTGGTATGGAGCGCCGAAGGCGCTCCTTGCCAGCAACTGAGGACCCTCGCAAAGCGAGGGCCTCAGTTGCTGGCCTGGAGCGCCAAAGGCTCTCCATGCCAGCAACTGCGATCCTCGCAAACTTCACTTTGAAACCCAAAGAGCACGACACACACATTACGACACTCGCAAACAACATACGACACACATTCACGCACATTACGGCCTCGCAACACTCGGACGCAACTCGCGAACATTACAAAATTAAAAACACAATACATACACACAGCACATACATAAAAAGCTTACCTACACCAAGAGGGAGCACCCAGGACCTCAAAAATGCAACTTACACCTTCATTTCACTCGAAATAAAAGAGTTTACACACAAAAAAATTTGCTAAGCGAGAAAAAAATGGCCACCGAAAAAAACTAAAACGAGGCTACACACGTAAACACCATACGACACACGTTAACAGATATTACAACCTTGCAAACATCGGACGCAACACCCCGACATACAAACATTTAAAACACACTAAATACACACAACACACACATAAAAAGCTTACCTACAGCAAGAGGAACCATCCAGCACCTCAAAAAAACAAGTTACACCTTTATTTAAATAAAAATAAAACACTTTAGACACTAATACAGTCGCTAAGCGAGAGAAAAAATGGCCGATGAACAAAACGAAAACGAGGCTTCGGATGTAACTATACTACACTTACTCGCAATAATGAAACACATACTATGCGGAACGCATCAGAATCATATTAAACACCATTTTGACCACTACTACGCACAAAATGGTGGATGGAACGCAAATTGTAAGCTGGAACGCAAATAGCGCATGCGTATTGCGTTCTAACGGTCTAACTTTCCAGAATTTTCTACAAGTTTATAAATACTGCCTATTTTACACAAAAAAATACATTTCTCCTCAGGTGATGAACGGAGTGACTTCATAGATAACTGCTGCTTTTACTTGAGAAGACAATTCTTTCCTAATTTACTACTTTACACTGTGCAAATTACAACTGAGAGGTAAGCTATAATATATTACATTTTATTATCAAGACAGGACAAAAAAAAAAAAAAGAACTAGGAAAATGTGATTTATGTAGTGACATGTCACACGCACATTTATGTCTATCATGTATAGTCACATGTCACACACACACATTTATGTGTGTAGGCCCACAAAAAAAATAAGGTTCATTAAACAAAACAAAAAACAAAACAATTTAATATCAAAAAGAGGTTTATGTATAGTGACATGTAACACGCACATATATGTGTATCATGTATAGTGACATGTGACACGCACATTTATGTGTATTGCCCCTGCAACAAAATGATCTTAAAACAAACTAATTAAACAACTACATTTAAATGACATTAGAAAAAAAAAAAATTGTAATATTAAAATATGAGTCATGTATACTGATATGTGACACGCACATATATGTATCAGCTATAGTTACATCTCACACACACACATTTATGTGTGTTGGCAAAAACAAAAAATAAGTTTCATTTAACAATTAAAATATGATTCACACGCACACAAAAAAATTACATTGAACTCTGGAAATGTGCTTCATGTATGTGACATATGTGTGTAGCCCCCCCAAAAAAATAATGTTAATTGAAAATAATTACAGAAGTATATTTAAATGACATTTACTGCAATTCAATAGATCACCTAAAGCTGAATCTTTCTACTTCTTTTAATATTGAAACAGACTCTGCATCAACAGCGTCACTCAACAATTTGCACCATGCATTGTGAAGCACAATCCCTTATTTTTTTTTTTATTCGTCTTTATTCAAGGCGGATAACAAAATACATACATAGGCATACTTCAAGTTTCATAAAACCATGGTTACATGCATTTTGTGGTATTTTTCACTCAATCTATCACATCAATGTATTGGCAAAGTAGCAAGATAAATACTGCCTATCTTCCATCCGCCATCACCATTTTCTGCTATTTTCCTCCTATTTTACCTTATAGCTCTCTAACTTATATACCATAGCTAGTTGTGTGAAGAATCATAATCCTCATTATTTTCTTTCTTATTTCATCCCTCTTATATATTGATTTTTATACTAACTACTAACCTTCTATTTTCTCCATCCTGCTCCGCGTCTCAGAGCACTCTCCCCCCCGGCTGCCGGAGTCCAGTCTTCATATCTCCTTCCATTCTTCCGGCCTAACTGATCAGTGTACCAATGCAACACCTGTGTATTCCACCCATGGGCCCCATGTCTCAATATATTTGGCCATTGTATCTGCCAGGGAGTGCGTCATACGCTCATTTATTGCGATGTAATTAATTTTGGACTTCACAGCGGAAAAGTCCAGCCCTTCTGATTTCCATTGTTTTGCGATAAGGCTTTTAGTTGCGAGTGTAATAAAGAAAAGTAATCTGTTTTGTGATTTGGATAATGTCTGAAGAGGCCTCCCCAGCAGGCACAGTTCAACTGTTAACTTTATGTTGCATTTAAATAGTAACGCCACTAACTCTTGCACCTGTGCCCATAATCTTTGCACTTTCGGACAATCCCACCATATGTGAATGAAGGAACCCGTGCTGTTACATCCTCTGAAACACTCTGGGCTTTCGGCGCTACGCCATTTAGCCATCCGGTCAGGCGTCGCATAAGCCCTATATAGCACTTTGACCGACGTTTCCAAGATGCTATAGCTTAGTGACCCTCGAAAGATATTTCCCCACACCTCTTCCCAATCCTTCTGATCCCACCTGGCATTAAGATCCTTTTCCCATGCTAGCATGTATTTCTCTCTGGGGAATTCTATTTTTGTGTTGAACAATACATACATGCTCCCTAATATCCCTTTCGTGAGCGGGGCGTTTTGACATACCCTGGATAGCCAGTTATGTCTAGGTCTGCCTTTGGCTCGCACTAGTGATCCGACAAATTGACTCAGTCTGTACCCATTAAAGTATTCCCTAATAGGGAGGTCTATAATGTCCCTTATGTCCTCAAATGTAATTAATTTATCCCCCTTCAGCCAGTTCTAACTTGTGTGAAGCCCACCAGTGTCTTGAGGTGGCAGCCAACTCCTTGGGAGCCTGGGGGTGATTGAGGACTGGTGTCATACAATTTGCTTGTGTGAATAGGGATGTATACCTCTGGGCCCATTTCCAGCTACCGATAGTGTTCTGAATAATTGGATTCATACATTGAGCAACTTTGTGTGGAGTATTCTCCAGCCATATTAAAGTATCCCAGGTGTAAGGGTGCATTGTGTGGTGTTCGATAAATAACCAAGATGGGTGGTGCTCTGGGGAATGGGCTAAGGGAATGAAGGCCAATTGGGCCGCCCTGTAGTAAAGTTTCAAGTTTGGTAGGGCTAGTCCCCCTTGTTTTTTTGAATTTCCTAGTATATTTTTGGAAATTCTGGCAGGTTTGTGTTGCCATACAAATTTAATTATTAATCTCTGTAAGTCAGCCAGATCTTTCATATTAATTGCTATAGGGAGGGTTCTAAAGAGATACATCAATCTTGGTAGCAGATTCATTTTTACCGCATTAATCCTCCCAAGCCAGGAAATCTTATATGCGTGCCAGGTGTTCAAGTTATTCTTTAATGTGTTATAAAGCGGTTTATAGTTAACCTTGTACATGTCGCGTAAGTTGGGAGTCAGGTTGATTCCTAAATATTTTATATGCGTGGGGGCCCATTTAAATTTGTATTCGTCAGCTATCAGTTTCTTGTCTTGTGCGGGTAAGCCCAACGCTAGGGCCTCTGTTTTGTCCATATTTACATTCAGACCTGAGATCTGGCCAAAATTCCCTAAAGTTTGCAGTAAGGGGGGGATTGATGACTTAGGGTCAGTAAGGGAGCACAGTAGGTCATCCGCGAACAGGGATACTTTGAACTGATGTAGTCCTATGGCCACCCCTTTGATGGCCGAGTTTACTCTGATGGCCTGTGCCAAAGGCTCCATGGCTAGTGCAAATAGGAGCGGTAACAGGGGGCAACCCTGCCTTGTTCCCCTATGGATTGGAATCTTTGACCTTTCCTTCTCCGGGAGTTTCAGGGTTGCTGTGGGAGTGTGATAATATGTTTTTATTACCTTCATAAATTCCCCCTTGAAGCCAAATTTTACCAGCACAGCTTCTAGGAACGGCCACTCTAGGGAATCAAAGGCCTTTTCCACGTCTAAGGCCAGCAGGCATGCTGGAATTTTGTTAGTTTTGGTATGGTGGATTAATTGCATGATTTTCCTAATGTTATCCCCGGCCTGTCTTATCGGGACAAATCCTACTTGATCCTTGTGGATCAGTTTCGGTAGGAATGCCGAGATCCTGTCTGCCAATATTTTAGCCAGTAATTTGATGTCACAATTTAGTAGTGAGATGGGTCTATAATTGTTTGGTTCAATTGGGTCTTTGCCCTCTTTGGGGAATAATACTATCTCTGCTGAGTTCAATTCCTGTGGCATTTTTCTTCCCTCTAATATTTCATTAAATAATTCTGCTAGGTGTGGGGCCAGCCTATCAATGAATGTTTTATAGTAATGGTTTGAGAACCCGTCTGGGCCCGGGGCCTTCCCTTTTTTAGTGTCTTGTATGGCTCGTCTCACCTCATCTACCTTGATCTTGGCGTTCAGTGAATTCAAGTTATCTTCCGTAAGAGTGGGGAGGTCCAATGCTTGTAGAAAAGCTTGAATTTCGTGTTTGTTAACATTAGGGGATGCCTTGTAAAGGTTACTATAGAATCCCTCAAAGGTCTCTTGGATTCTCTTGGGGTTGGAAGTGATTGTCCCTTCTGGGGTTCTAATCTGGAATATTTTTGATTGTGCTTGTTTGGCTTTCAGCTTCCTGGCCAGCCAGGTGTCCGGTTTGTTAACCCAGGTGTAGTATCTATGTTGTGTAATTCTTAATGCTTTTTCAGTTCGCTCAGATAATAGCATGTCTAGCTTCCTTCTCACTTCCTCTATTTGGTCCCTAATTTGGGATGTGGGATTACTTTGGTTTATGGATTCCAATCTTTGCAGGTCCCTGCATAGCTGTTGTTCTAATTCCCTATGTTGTTTTTTCCTTTTGGCTGCTATTCTAAGGCATGTACTTCTAATGAACGCCTTATGGGCAAACCAAACCCACCCTATACCTGAGTCCCTTGATTTATTAGCTGCAAAGTACAGGTCTAACTCTTGTGCTATCTGCTCCTGAATTTGGGGAATGGCTAAATGCATGTCGTTGATCCTCCACGTATATGGGGGCCTATTATCCAATTGAAAGTCTACTTCCATTTTTACCATAGCATGGTCCGACCATGGGCAATGTATAATGTCTGACCGTTTTGTTTTTGTAAGCAGCTCTGCATCTATCAGCAGATGGTCTAAGCGGGAGTATGTCCCATGAGGGTAAGAAAAGAAGGTGTATTGTCTTTCCCACTGATGTTGTTCTCTCCATGCGTCTACCATGTTTAGGGCAGCTAGGAGGTGTCTAATTTGTCTAAGCTTCTTTGCAAACCGATTGTCCGTTTGTGCCCTCGACCTATCTACTGCTGGGTTCAAAATAAGATTGAGATCTCCCCCTAATATGATTTTGCCTCCGTCTATTCTTTTTAGTTTTTTAAGTAGGTCAATGAGGGTGCTGTGAGGATTTGTCGTAGGGGCATATAATGACACCAGTGTTACCCTGGCCTCTAGCACCTTACCCACTAAGATTACATAATTCCCATTTGGGTCTATTTTTTTCTGCTCTAGTGTAAATGGGAAATGTCTGTGAAGTAGAATGGCTGCTCCTGCTTTTCTCCTGGCTTGGGAGGCTGTGTAGTATGTTGGATATTGCTTATCCAGATAAGAGGGGGGCTTATCTTTTCTGAAGTGCGTCTCTTGTAAGAAGAGTACCGCTGGTTTGTGTTGTTTGTATGTTATAAAGGCTTTGCGTCTCTTACTAGGGCCATTGAATCCCTTGACGTTGTGCGTCAGAAATGTATAATCTAGCGTATCCATTTATAGTTATGGAATTGTGTGTGATGTATCTGGCCTCCTACCTTTTGTCCCGTTCTGCGATCAGAAGAGCCTGGGGTCCAGACAGCCGGGGAGGGCGCCCCCCTTCAACTTGGGGGAAGAGGAGATATGGAGGCGTTTGCCTATGGAGGATACTTTAAGATAGAGCGAGCAATCAATAACAGTATACTTTTCCGGTAAATCAATAACTATTTTTAACAACCGAGTTGTTTACCGTTCACCCAACTTCTTCTTTTTTTTTTTTACTCCAATTTGCACGTTCGTGCCTAGGGTCTCGGGCTGTCCCGGAACTATCCCTAGATAAAGAGTGGGTAATACATTTTTAAGAGCGTTACAAACAGGTAAAAACTTCCTATTAACTACTTGCAAACCTATCCGTTACAAACAGGTGACATTTTTTTTCTTATCAACTACTAGCAAAAAATTGTCCAAGGTATTTGGTCTTATGAGGTCTTCTCAGTCTTTAGAAGATGTTCAGTCGCAGACCCAGGGGGTCCACCCCTTGTTGTCTCAGTCCTGCATTTCAATTTTGTTCCACGATGCCATTTTAAACTGCATTGGCCAGAGTCTAATCCTTTTTAGAGGCACTTATAGCTCCTTGGGGCTTTCCTCCCCTCCGCATGACTTCTGGGGGTTGGGTAAGTCTTTGGGAATCTCTGGATGGTTGATCTGCCTTTGTGTGGTCCTCCCAAACTTGGGTATTACTTCTTTCCCCCCTCTTTGGGATCTCCGTCCATTGGCTCGCCAGGGGGTCCCCAACGTTCGGTGCTTTCTGCTGCATACCGGGCCCTTCCTGCAGTAGATTCAGCTTGTGCAGTTGAAGACGACACTCATCTATGTCATGGGCTAGGTAATTTACCCCCCTTACAGTGAATTGGAGGTTAAATGGGAACCCCCATCTATATGCTATCTTGTGACGGGTTAACACTTCTAGCACTGGCCGCATGTCTCTGCGTCGTTGGAGGGTTGCTGGGGCCAGGTCTGCGTATATCTGTATAGGGGCGCCATCTGGTCCTAGAATTCGTGTAGCCCTTCTTGCTGCAAATAGTATCTGGTCCCTTGCCTGTTGGCGCAGGAAGCGAGCTATGACGTCTCTTGGCATGGATGCCCTGGCTGTGCCTCCTAGGGCTCTATGTGCCCGCTCAATTTCCATGCCGACCTCTTGGCCTCTCGGCATGATGTGGTGCAGGAGTTCTTGAAGATATGACAGCAGGTCAGTCACTGCGTTTGGTATACCCCGGAAGCGTATGTTGTGCCTTCTTGATCTGTTTTCAAGGTCTTCCAGTTTCAGCTGTAGGTTCCCAATTTGCTCTGCATTGTGGGTGATGTCGGTTCTGTCTTTGTTTTGGGCGTCAGTTATTTCATCCACCTTGGTTTCAAGTGTATGGGTCCTTTGGCCTAAATCTTTTAAATCTCTGTGTAGCGGAGCCATTGCTTCTGCCAATTGGGTCTTCAAGAGAGATGCGAACCATGCTTTAGCTCCCTGCGATAGATTGACATCTTGTGTCGTGTCCATCTGCCCCCCTTCGGCGTCTGAGATGTCTGATGCACACGATAGTGAGTCTATAGGTGAGGGATGTTCCGCCGCTCCTTTAAAATGCTCGGGGATGCTTTTTACTCCCAGGCTCTTTCGTGGTTTAGTTGGCTTGCCCATGATGGGCTATTGTCAGTAAGCTTAGTCTTGATAGCTGAAAAGGTTGTGTATGTGTAGACCTTGTGGTATTACTTTTGTGTGCTTTTTAACTTTTTTTATTTTTATTGTTGGTGTCTTTACTTTGTTGTATTGGGCATCTTTATTTCCAAGCATGTGGACCTCCTTTGGGTTTGACTCTTAGGGCATCTCTATCTGCCCTTGTTCCCTTGTGTTAAAGGGCACTTCACAGTCCAGTATTCCTCTATACTGAATGAGAATGCTGCATTCAGTAGCTTGTTATTCACATATAGCCAAAGTCTTGATGCAATACTCCAAATCGCCACCAAGTGGCAGTGCAGATGTAGATATGCAAACAGTTCAACACAGTCCATGTATCTGCTATATAGACAGAAAGCACTTACACAACATTTTCACAAGCACCTATGTAGTCAGGAATCCTGCGTATTCTTTTGAATAAATGTAAAGATAGTATTCAGCAGTGCATGTAGACTCTGTCTTAGTTATAATATAGAGACTGGAGTTCCTGATATACAGGGGGATCCCAAAATCACAAGTTGTCTCCTGCAGTCCAATTAAGGAAATTAGGGTAGGTAAGGTACACTTTCCCTGGTACCCTTATGCTGGGTCTAAATGCCTCTTCTCCCCCTTCCTAATCCAGAAGGGGCAAAGCAGTAGGGTGCAAGCAGGGGTGCCTGTTGCCAGATGAGAAGGCTATATTGCCCTCCCTGATGTAATGTCACAATAAGAAATTTTTAATGGTACCTTTCAAGTACCATCATCTGTGGGTTCAAGCTCAGGGAGATCTTTTTTGTCAGACCTTAGTAGCTCAGTCAATAGATCTTATGCAGAGTGACTCTTTCCACTTTAGGGTTCCACAAAGTCCAGTTCCTTTAAACTTTAGCTCCCACAGGGCCTCCTTATTTTCAGATTTTAGGGGGAGAAGCTGTGTAATAGCCTCCACACAGGTGTGCTGCCTGTTACAGGCTTGAGCAGCTTATGTTTAGACAGTACTGGGCCTCCTTAAATGTGCAGTGTCTACCACAAGAGCCCCTGTGGAGCTAGTACAATCTTCAGGGTACTCACTGTTTGCAGGCCTCTGTCTCAGTCCTGAATCCTGTCTTCCAGAAATCCAAGATGGCCGCCGTCTCTCCTGACCTCACCCTAAGATGGCAACTGGAGCTCCCAGGCCCCTCCTGCACCTCTCCTTTCCTCTCACACAGCCCCTCTGATGCCTTGTGGCTCCCCCAACCACACCAGCCACCCTTGGGTGCACCTGCAGGTCAGTTACACAGGTTTTTTGCCTCTCACCACAGGGTCTGCTGGGCTGGCTGTCAGGCTCTGGCTCCACAGCTACTAGCTCTCGATTTTATTGTTTTTTTAAGGTAATTTTGGGATCAATTTGTTCCCCTAGGTCTTCTGAGTTTAGTGATATTGTTTGTTGGTCACTCAGGGCATCTATAGGGGTCGATTGTCCCAGATTGACCCAGGCCTTAGCTGGAGCTCTTGCAGGACACGTCTTTCCTCTCCAGCAGCTTAGCCACGCCCCCAAGCACAATTCCTTTTTTTAAAGAACACCAACAAAGAAGAACAGGTAAGATATAAAAATACATTAGATGCTGAAAAGGCCATGCTTTGCTAAAAAAAAAATAAGAAATATACAATTAACCATTTCACTTTCTTTTTCAAACAGTCACTACAAGAAGATCGGCGGATTAAGATTGGCAGGAGGGGACCCCCTGTCATTCGACACTTCAATCAAGGTAAAGTATTAAGTATAAAAAAAGAAACGAACCATGAGCCTCATTCAATTTCGAGTTGGCCAATTGAATAGGGCTCTATATAAGCACATAACATATTTTTTATACAGAACTTTTTAGTTAATGAACTTCTATCCAAAATCAAGGTTTTCACTAACTAAAAACTTCGGTCAAAAAATATGTTATGTGCTTATATAGAGCCCTCTTCAATTGGCAAAATTGCAATTGAATGAGGACCTATATATCTTTAATGGCCGAGGGCCTCATTTAAATGTGATTTGCCCATTTCAATAGGGCTCTATATAAGCACAGAGCATATTTTTTTGTGAACTTTTTAGTTAGTGAAGACCTTGCTTTTGGATACAAGTTCACTAACTAAAGCCTTCTGTAAAAAAAGAGGCTCTGTGGTCATATTGAGCTCTATTCCAGTGCCCAAAACGCAATTTAATGAGGCCCCGACAATATAACAAATGCAGCAACCAAAGGCCCTCATTCAATTGCTATTTTGGCCAATTGAATATGGCTCTAAATAAGCACATTTAGAGCCCTATTGAATTGGCCAAAATGCAATTGAATGAGGGCCAAAGTATGCAACATATGGTACACACAAAGAGGTACACACAAGACAGGATTGTAAAAAAACTCACACAAACACATAGCAAACTAAATTAACTTTCTTATTCAATGTTTAACAACCTATAAGCCTTACAAAGAAGCCTAAATAAGAATAACAAAAGTGGTGCGCACCCAATAGGATTGTACAAAAACTCACACAAACACATAGGAAACTACATTAACATTCTCCTTTAATGTTTAACAACCTATAACCATTACAATGAAGACTAAATAACTTTAGCACAAGTGGTGCGCACAAAACAGGATTGTAACAAAGTCACACAAACACATAGTAAACTACATTAATATTCTTATTTCATGTTTAAAAAACTATAACCATCCCAATAAAGGCTAAATAAGTATACCACAAGTGGTGCGCACAAAACAGGATTGTACAAAAACTCCCACAAACACATAGCAAACTAAATTCATATTCTTAGTTAATGTTTAACAACCTATAAGCCTTACAAAGAAGCCTAAATAAGTATACCAGAAGTGGTACGCACAAAACAGGATTGTACTAAAACTCACACAAACACATAGGAAACTACATTAAGATTCTTCTTTAATGTTTAACAACCTATAACCATTACAATGAAGCCTAAATAAGTATACCACAAGTGGTGCGCACAAAATATAGGATTGTACAAAAAAACACCCAAACACATAGCAAACTAAATTAATATTCTTCTTTAATGTATCACAACCTACAAGCCTTACTAAGAAGCTTAAATAAGGATAACAAAAGTCGTGCGAACAAATCAGGATTGAAGATAAAGTTAAACACATAGAAAAAAATAACCATAACAGATACAATACACCAAAATTAAGAAATTTTTGCTTTATTTAAAAGACATTTCACTCAAACAACATTTTCAATTTTATGTTACAACAGATACTGCGTGAAGACAATCGGACGAGGACTTTCAGCACAGGACCAGACCATCGGACGAGGACTTTCAACACAGGATCAGACCAGCGGACGAGGACTTTCAACACAGGACCAGACCAGCGGACGAGGACTTTGAACACAGGACCAGACCATCGGACGAGGACTTTCACCAAAGGACCACAACATCTGACGAGGGCTATCGCCAGAGGACCACGACATCGGACGAGGGCTATCGCCAGAGGACCACACCATCGGACCACACCATAGGACCAGGATTTTAAACAGAGGACCACACCATCGGACGAGAACTTCCAACAGAGGACCAGACCATTGGACAAAGATTTTCAACCGAGGAACAACAAACATTCGGATTGAAATCACACTTCAACCAAGGTACAGTATAATAAGTACAAAAGGAGAAAACTTAAGAAACATGTTTCATCCGCATCCGTGCCAACAGAAAAATAAAATAAAATTAATAACTATGTCCCTTATTCTATTTAAATTGGCAATATGCAATACATGGCTCAATAACCACATCAATGTTTTGTTTTGCAAAGAAGTTTTTAATTGGTAAACATCTATCCACAAACAAGGTTTTCAATAACTAAAACATTATTTCAAAAAAAGATGTTAACTGCTTCTTTACAGCAGTATTCAATTGGCCAAATTGTTATTTAATGAGGCCAGGAATTATAACTTTTAACAAAATATAACTGATACATTAATGATTTACCTTTTATTTCTCAATTGTGCACAATAATCTTTAACAGTAATTACAAATTTCAATATACCCAATTTCATTTCTTTTTTTGCCTTTACAGATTAACATGGCTGATAACGAGAGCAAACAAGAGAAGAAAAGACGTCAAACTAGAGAAAGACAAGAGAGATGGGCCGCCCAGCAGACACCAGAGGAGAAAGAAATTTCGACGAGAAAAAGAACGCAAAAGACTTGCAAGCAAAAGACTATCAGCTGCAAAAATGAAAGATACGCCAAAAAAAACTACAAAGCAAATAAAGCATTTACAACCTGTTCCTCAAACATCAGATGACATTTTACAAGATACAATTCAAGACAGACCAAAAAAAGCAACTACAAAAAAAAAGCATTTACAACCTGTTCCTGAAACCTTACAGGACATTTCAACAAAACCAGGACAACATATACCAAGAAAAGCCACGAAAAAAACTAAGCATTTAGAACCTGTTGTTCAAACATTCCATGACTTTTCACCTGATGAATATGAAAGTCAAACTCCTATATGCTTTGCAAATTGTCCTTTACTCAAGTCTTTAGCAGTAGAGGTTCATAGTTGTGTGGACATGACTACTCAATGTCAGTTTTGTGAGGCTTATTATTTTAAACAGGAGAGACCCAGAGATGGCCAATTTATTAGTTGCTGGCAAAAAGGCAAGTTCAAACTTCCAGAAAGGAAAGAATTTCCAATCTATTTACAAAATATTATGACTGAACCTACTTTTCCAAACTACAAAAATTTTAAGACAAACATAAGATCCTACAATAGTGCCATATCCTTTGCATCTATGGGGGCAACATTAGCTGCTAATGTACCAGGACATGGTCCTTACTGTTTTAAAGTCCAAGGCCAAATTTATCATCGTACTTCACATTTACATCCAGAGGAAGGAGAGCAAAGAAAATTCGCTATATGTCCTAGATTCAATGGAAGCTGTTGACCAACGTATGCAGATGGAAGAAAATATAAAATGCTTACCCAGTGTTTTCATAGAGCTAAATAACATTATGGACAACAATCCCTACAGTAAAGCTTACAAAAAATTGGCAGAACTAGAAAATGAACAACTACTTCATGCACAAAGACATCAATTACCCATGCCAAAGGTTAATATGGTGCTTAAAAGAGACAGACATACTGATAAACGTCGTTATAACTTGCCAACATCAAATGAGGTTGCAATGGTGTTTCAAAATGATGAAGGAGAACCACCATTTCAAAGAGACATTAGAATATATCCCAGAAATGAGGAGCAACCATTTATTAATATGAATATCTTAAGTCCAAATTTAGATCCAATGACATATCCCATCTTTTTCCCACATGGAGAAGTAGGTTGGCAACCAAAATTAACCCTTCCCAGTTACACCAAATGCTAAAGCCAGAATCCGAAATAATGTTTCTATGCTTGAATTTAAAGTAGCTCAAATTGCCATTCGACATGGATTTAATCCGATTTTATGTGGTGGAAAACTAACACAACAATGGATTATTGATTCATATTTGCAAGTTGAGGCAAATAATTTAAACTTTATAAAATATCAACAAGATAAACTACGTGTAGAACAATATTCTGGACTCATGGACTATGTTGCTGACGTGGCTACAAGCAGAGACATGACAGCTGGCAAAGCCATCATTTTACCATCTTCCTTTCAAGGATCTCCTCGAAATATGAGAGAAAGATACAATGATGCTATGGCTATTGTCACCAAATTTGGAAAACCAGATTTATTTCTGACATTTACATGTAATCCACAATGGCCAGAAATTACACAAAATCTACTTCTTGGACAAACTGCTTCTGATCGACCAGATTTAGTAGCCAGAGTTTTTAAGATCAAATTAAATGAATTAATACGTGACTTCACTATAAATCAGTTATTTGGCAAATGTCTTGCTTATGTATATACCATTGAATTTCAAAAAAGAGGCCTTCCACATGCACATCTTCTCATAATACTTCAAGAGAAAGATAAATTAGATACTTCGGACAAAGTGAATGCAGTCATAGTTGCTGAACTACCAGATCCAGAACTATATGGTAGACTATATGAGATTGTTACTCATCGCATGATTCATGGACCCTGTGGAGACCTTAATCCACAATCACCATGTATGGAAAATAATAAATGTTCCAAAGATTTTCCAAAAGATTATAGAGACAAAACATATGCAAATTGTGATGGATATCCACTTTATTCGTGGAAAAAAAGTGGACAATAGATATGGAGTACCCTACAATCCACATTTACTCATGAAGTACAACGCCCACATCAACGTAGAAGCCTGCACTTCCATCAAATCCATTAAATATGTCTACAAATATATTTACAAAGGCTATGATGCAGCTACTGTAGTCGTCAAAAGTGCAGACAACCCTGAATGTAGTGAGTTAGTACATGATGAACTTGCATCTCATGTAGATGCTCACTATGTCAGTGCACCAGAAGCTATGTGGCGGCTTTTAAAATTTGAAATGCATGATAGATCACATGCAGTATATAGATTAGCAGTACATTTGCCACAACAACATTTAGTCTATTTCCATGCTGGAAATGAAATTAATGCATTGGCCCAAAGTGAAGATCGTCACACTACACTAACTGCATGGTTTGCATTAAATTCCACTGATGCTCAAGCAACACAATACTTATATATTGAAATTCCATATCACTATGTTTTTGTGAATGGATTATGGAGACCAAGAAAAACCAGAGGCAATAAAATACAGGGAGTGCAGAATTATTAGGCAAGTTGTATTTTTGAGGATTAATTTTATTATTGAACAACAACCATGTTCTCAATGAACCCAAAAAACTCATTAATATCAAAGCTGAATATTTTTGGAAGTAGTTTTTAGTTTGTTTTTAGTTTTAGCTATTTTAGGGGGATATCTGTGTGTGCAGGTGACTATTACTGTGCATAATTATTAGGCAACTTAACAAAAAACAAATATATACCCATTTCAATTATTTATTTTTACCAGTGAAACCAATATAACATCTCAACATTCACAAATATACATTTCTGACATTCAAAAACAAATCAGTGACCAATATAGCCACCTTTCTTTGCAAGGACACTCAAAAGCCTGCCATCCATGGATTCTGTCAGTGTTTTGATCTGTTCACCATCAACATTGCGTGCAGCAGCAACCACAGCCTCCCAGACACTGTTCAGAGAGGTGTACTGTTTTCCCTCCTTGTAAATCTCACATTTGATGATGGACCACAGGTTCTCAATGGGGTTCAGATCAGGTGAACAAGGAGGCCATGTCATTAGATTTTCTTCTTTTATACCCTTTCTTGCCAGCCACGCTGTGGAGTACTTGGACGCGTGTGATGGAGCATTGTCCTGCATGAAAATCATGTTTTTCTTGAAGGATGCAGACTTCTTCCTGTACCACTGCTTGAAGAAGGTGTCTTCCAGGAACTGGCAGTAGGACTGGGAGTTGAGCTTGACTCCATCCTCAACCCGAAAAGGCCCCACAAGCTCATCTTTGATGATACCAGCCCAAACCAGTACTCCACCTCCACCTTGCTGGCATCTGAGTCGGACTGGAGCTCTCTGCCCTTTACCAATCCAGCCACGGGCCCATCCATCTGGCCCATCAAGACTCACTCTCATTTCATCAGTCCATAAAACCTTAGAAAAATCAGTCTTGAGATATTTCTTGGCCCAGTCTTGACGTTTCAGCTTGTGTGTCTTGTTCAGTGGTGGTCGTCTTTCAGCCTTTCTTACCTTGGCCATGTCTCTGAGTATTGCACACCTTGTGCTTTTGGGCACTCCAGTGATGTTGCAGCTCTGAAATATGGCCAAACTGGTGGCAAGTGGCATCGTGGCAGCTGCACGCTTGACTTTTCTCAGTTCATGGGCAGTTATTTTGCGCCTTGGTTTTTCCACACGCTTCTTGCGACCCTGTTGACTATTTTGAATGAAACGCTTGATTGTTCGATGATCACGCTTCAGAAGCTTTGCAATTTTAAGAGTGCTGCATCCCTCTGCAAGATATCTCACTATTTTTGACTTTTCTGAGCCTGTCAAGTCCTTCTTTTGACCCATTTTGCCAAAGGAAAGGAAGTTGCCTAATAATTATGCACACCTGATATAGGGTGTTGATGTCATTAGACCACACCCCTTCTCATTACAGAGATGCACATCACCTAATATGCTTAATTGGTAGTAGGCTTTCGAGACTATACAGCTTAAGAGTAAGACAACATGCATAAAGAGGATGATGTGGTCAAAATACTAATTTGCCTTATAATTCTGCACTCCCTGTAATTCCAAGAATTTACATAGTCCGTCCAAGAGATGTTGAACGTTTTTGCTTACGGATATTACTTTTAAATGTTCCAGGAGCACAAAGTTTTGAACAATTAAGAACTGTTAATGACATTGTATATGAATCCTTCCATTTAGCTGCAAGACATAGAAACTTACTCGCTGATGATACAGAGTGGGAAAGATGTTTAGAAGAAGCAGCACAATGTCAAATGCCGCGACAGATGAGAGAACAATTTGCTTTTATTTGTATCTTCTCAAATGCTCCAAATACATTAGCTTTGTGGGAGACTTTTAAAAGTAATATGGCTGAAGACTTTATGCGACGATACAATGAACCCATTGCACAATTAAAAGCGTTAATGGAAATCCAAGAAGTATTTTTAACTCATGGATTAAGTTGTGCAAGTTTTAATTTGCCTGATCCAGGTCTTATAGATGACATAAACTTTGAAGACTATGACATTCAACTACAAGCAGAGAGAACAGAAGAAAGACTTGCAACTTTAAATACACTACAATTGCAAGCATTTCATACCATTAAAAATGCAATAGATGATGACATGGTGACAGAGCGTTATTTCTATCTTGATGGACCTGGCGGATCAGGAAAAACCTATTTGTACAATTTATTAATGAGTTCAGTACGAGCACAAGGTCAAACAGCAATGGCGTTTGCCACTACTGGAATTGCTGCACTTTTATTAGAAGGTGGAAGAACTGTTCATAGTGGATTTAAACTGCCAGTGCCTATTTTAGAAAATTCTGTGTCAGATATTCGCATGACATCATTACAAGCAAAGAAATTGAAGAAATGTAAATTAATTATAATAGATGAGGCCACAATGATGTCATGCTATGCCCTCCAATGTATTGACCGTTTGCTTTGTGAAGTCATGGATAATATTTTTCCATTTGGTGGAAAGGTAATGTTGTTGGGTGGCGATTTTAGACAAACATTACCTGTCGTTGTACATGGAAATCGAACTGACATTATCGAAACCTGTATCAAGTCAAGCACAGTATGGAAACATTTTACCCATCTTCAACTGCAACAAAATATGAGATCAGAAGGCCAAACTGATTTCAATGGTTGGCTTATTAAAATTGGAGAAGGCAGAACAGAAAAAATATTAAATTTAGCTGACGACACTGTAGAGATCCCACCTCATATGATTTGTCAACAAGATATTATATCGGCTATATTTGAAGGGAGCATAAATAACAAAGCATATTCCGAGCTTGCCAACCAAGTAATACGGACGTGTAAAAATAAAGATGCATTAATCCTCAATAATGAAATCTTTCAAAAAAATTAATACACCACAAAGAAATTATCACAGTGCTGATTCTGTACTTGCTGATGACAATGAAAGTCAGGCTAACTTTTCGACTGAATTCATAAACTCTCTAACTCCTTCTGGAATGCCACCACATATTTTGCAGCTAAAGAAAGGTGCAATTATCATGTTACTGCGAAATATGAACCCCAAAAAAGGCCTATGCAATGGCACAAGATTAATTGTTCAACAATTAAAGGACCATTTTATAGATGCTGAAATTTTTACTGGTACCCATAAAGGAGAGAGAGTTTTCATACCAAGAATAGATTTAACACCAAGTGAAAGTAGTCTCCCTTTTATACTTCAAAGAAGACAATTTCCCATTATTATGGCATTTGCCATGACCATTAATAAATCACAAGGTCAAACTTTCAAATCTGTGGGTATTTTCTTGGAAGAACCAGTATTTGCACATGGTCAATTGTACGTTGCGTTGTCACGGTGCAAAAATCCACAGGCTATTAAAGTTTACATTGAAAAGAATGAAAGTCAAGGTGATTTATTAGAAGATGGACGTATTTTTACTAAAAACATTGTCTACTATGAAGTACTATAACTTTGCAGGATACAAATTAAAGCCATGCAAATTTTTTTTTAAAGCATTCAAAAATACATAACAATTTGTTGTTTAATTCAGTCATAATTAATGTAAGTAGTGTTTATGGATGATTCGCCTCACAAAATACTTGCCTTGCATTATTCTGAAAAATGATGTTAAAATGTTAAGTGACTATGTTAATGTTTCTAATGTTACAAGTTTAAAAACAATATTTTCAAGTTCTTTCATTCAACATATTACAAAGTTCATGTTAAGAGCTCAAGCACCTTTTAAGTCACAATGTAAATATTGTCTGTTATCTTAAGATTACTACCTACATTAATGTTTATCGCCAGTTTATGTGGTCAGTAAGGAATTACTTTCATTAGGTACGTTTTAAACAGAGTTTTTACTGTATGCCTTCCTCTACATTAAATGTATATTGAAGTTAACAATTATTCTGATAGAAATTGCATATTAATACTGATTAATTTAAAGTTCAACTGTTTTTACATTCAAATGTTAATACTTTTAATAAAAAATTATGTTTAAATATTAATTCACTATCTTACTGTTTATAATGTTACAAGTTGTAAAAATGTTTTGGAAAGTTTCTTACTTACACACATAATAAGTATCTGACTTAAACATATTACAAACTTCATGTTAAAATTGTGTACGTTTAAAGGAGGGTTTTTATAATTTTTATCTTACTCTGCATTAAATCTATATTCAATTTAACAATTCTTCAGATAAAAATTGCATGTTAAAAAACCATTACCTAAAGTTTACGATAATGAATACTTTAAAGTGAAACTGGTTTTACATTCAATTGTTAATACTCTTAATACAAAATTAGGTTACAAAATGTATTCACTATGTTACTGTTTATAATGTTCCAATGTTGTCAAGTTCCAAAGTTACATAAAAAATAAAGTTCAAGTTCCAAAATATATACTTTGAAGGTTATTGCTTACATATATTTTAAACTTCATGTTAAAATTCGGGACGTTTCAACAAGGCTTTTTACTTTTTGCTTTCCCCTGGATTCAATGTATATTAAAGTTAACAATTCTTCAGATACAAATTTCATGTTAAAAAACCATTACATCAACATTTTACAAAAATACACGTTCATATCACAATACTTACAAGTGTCAAAAATCTATATTAATAACTAAACAACTTGACAAACATATACATCACATTGCCGTCATTTTTTGACGGGCAAGTCGCTAGTATATATATATATATATATATATATATATATATATATATATATTGCCCACCATATTATAAAATGATTGTTGTGGTGAACTACCTACTCAAAGAGTCCCCAACACAGGCTGAGATCGTGCTACATGCTGATGATAGCCAGTAAGCTTGAAACAGCTGTACATGGATTGGATACTCAGCCTGTGTTTAATCCAACCTTGGCTTTGCATTAAAGCTGTGTAATACAGCATGCATAAGCTTAAAGGAAGCCATGTTTGATAATGGCTATGGACTGAAGAGCGAGGCATTTGTGGGCACATTTGCATGTCCCAGCACAACTTCCCAGAATGCAGTGTAATAACTGTTTTTCTCGGAAGTCTGAGCTGGAAGCAGGTTTTTTAACTTGCTTTAGACATTCAAATGTGAATACTGATGTACTTTTTATTTTCTATATATATATATATATATATATATATATATATATATATATATATATATATATATATAAATAAATAATATTAATAAATTGCCCATCAAAAATCACAGTATAATTTTTCTCTCTCATCTTCCCCCTACCTTTTCCTTGCCTGTGTCTCTTCCCCCTCCTCTCCTTCCCTGTGTCTCTTCCCCCTTTCACCTGTGTCTCTTCCTCCCCTCCTCTGTGTCTCTTCCACCCTACTCTGTGCCTCTTCCTCCCCTCTCCCCTGTGTCTTTTCCCCACCTCTTCCTTCCCCTGTGTCTCTTCCCCCACCTCTTCCCTTCCCTGTGCCTCTACCCCCCTCCCCCCTCCTGTGTCTCTTCCCCCGTCCTGTGTTTCCCCCCTCCTGTTTCCTGTGTCTTCCCCCTCTACCCTGTGTCCTCCCCCCACTCTCCCCTTGTCTTCTTCCCCACTCCCTGTGTCTTCCTCCCCCTCGAGTCTTCCTCCCCTCTCTCCCCTCCCCTGTGTCTCTTCTCCCCTCCTTTGCGTTTCTCCCCCCATGTCTCTAATACTTCCCCCTACCCTTCCCTCGCATGTGTCTCTTCCCCTCTCTCACCTCCTCTGTGTCTCTCCCCTCTCCTCCCCTGTGTCTCTTCCCCCTCTCCCCTCCCCTGTGTCTCTTCCTCCCCTCCCCTATGTCTCTTCCTCCCCTCCCCTATGTCTCTTCTCCCTCCTTCCTTCTCCCCTGTGGTCCTTCCTCCTCTGTCCCGTGTGTCTCTTCCCCCACCTCTCCCCTTCCCTGTGCTTCTACCCCCTCTCCCCTCCCCTGTGTCTCTCCCCCCTCTCCTCCCCTGTGTCTCTTCTCCCCTCCTCTGCGTTTCTCCCCCCATGTCTCTAATACTTCCCCCTACCCTTCCCTCGCATGTGTCTCTTCCCCTCTCTCCCCTCCTCTGTGTCTTTCCCCTCTCCTCCCCTGTGTCTCTTCACCCTCTCCCCTCCCCTGTGTCTCTTCCTCCCCTATGTCTCTTCCTCCCCTCCCCTATGTCTCTTCTCCCTCCTTCCTTCTCCCCTGTGGTCCTTCCTCCTCTGTCCCGTGTGTCTCTTCCCCCACCTCTCCCCTTCCCTGTGCTTCTACCCCCCTCTCCCCTCCCCTGTGTCTCTCCCCCCTCTCCTCCCCTGGGTCTCTTCCCCCTCTCCCCTGGGTCTCTTCCCCCTCTCCCCTGGGTCTCTTCCTCCCCTCTTCTGTGTCTCTTCCTCCCCTCTCCCCTGTGTCTCTTCCTCCCCTCTCCCCTGTGTCTCTTCCTCCCCTCTCCCCTGTGTCTCTTCCCCCACCTCTCTCTTCCCCTGTGTCTCTTCCCCTATCTCTCCCCTTCCCTGTGCCTCTACCCCCCTCTCCCCTCCTGTGTCTTTTCCCCCCTCCTGGGTTTGCCCCTTCTGTTTCCTGTGTCTTCTCCCTCTCCGCTGTGTCCTCTCCCACTCTCCCCTTGTCTTCCTCTCCATGTCTTCCTCCCCTCTCTCCCCTCCCCTGTGTCTCTTCCCCCTCTCCCTTCCCCTGTGTCTCTTCCTCCCCTGTGTCTCTTCCCCCACCTCTCCCCTTCCCTGTGCCTCTAACCCCCTCTCCCCTCCCGTGTCTCTTCCCCCCCTCCTGTGTTTCCCCCCTCCTGTTTCCTTGGTCTTCCCCCTCTCCCCCTACTCTCCTCTTGTCTTCCTTCCCCCTCCCCATGTCTTCCTCCCCCTCGAGTCTTCCTCCCCTCTCTCCCCTCCCCTGTGTCTTTTCTCCCCTCCTCTGCGTTTCTCCCCCCATATCTCTAATACTTCCCCCTACCCTTCCCTCGCATGTGTCTCTTCCCCTCTCTCACCTCCTCTGTGTCTCTCCCCTCTCCTCCCCTGTGTCTCTTCCCCCTCTCCCCTCCCCTGTGTCTCTTCCTCCCCTCCCCTATGTCTCTTTCTCCCCTCCCCTATGTCTCTTCTCCCTCCTTCCTTCTCCCCTGTGGTCCTTCCTCCTCTGTCCCGTGTGTCTCTTCCTCCTCCTCTCCCCTTCCCTGTGCTTCTACCCCCCTCTCCCCTCCCCTGTGTCTCTCCCCCCTCTCCTCCCCTGTGTCTCTTCTCCCCTCCTCTGCGTTTCTCCCCCCATGTCTCTAATACTTCCCCCTACCCTTCCCTCGCATGTGTCTCTTCCCCTCTCTCCCCTCCTCTGTGTCTCTCCCCTCTCCTCCCCTGTGTCTCTTCCCCCTCACCCCTCCCCTGTGTCTCTTCCTCCCCTCCCCTCCCCTATGTCTCTTCCTCCCCTCCCCTATGTCTCTTCTCCCTCCTTCCTTCTCCCCTGTGGTCCTTCCTCCTCTGTCCCGTGTGTCTCTTCCCCCACCTCTCCGCTTCCCTGTGCTTCTACCCCCCTCTCCCCTCCCCTGTGTCTCTCCCCCCTCTCCTCCCCTGGGTCTCTTCCCACTCTCCCCTGGGTCTCTTCCCCCTCTCCCCTGGGTCTCTTCCTCCCCTCTTCTGTGTCTCTTCCTCCCCTCTCCCCTGTGTCTCTTCCCCCACCTCTCTCTTCCCCTGTGTCTCTTCCCCCATCTCTCCCCTTCCCTGTGCCTCTACCCCCCTCTCCCCTCCTGTGTCTTTTCCCCCTCCTGTGTTTGCCCCTTCTGTTTCCTGTGTCTTCTCCCTCTCCACTGTGTCCTCTCCCACTCTCCCCTTGTCTTCCTCTCCATGTCTTCCTCCCCTCTCTCCCCTCCCCTGTGTCTCTTCCCCCTCTCCCCTCCCCTGTGTCTCTTCCTCCCCTGTGTCTCTTCCCCCACCTCTCCCCTTCCCTGTGCCTCTAACCCCCTCTCCCTTCCCGTGTCTCTTCCCCCCCTCCTGTGTTTCCCCCCTCCTGTTTCCTTGGTCTTCCCCCTCTCCCCCTACTCTCCTCTTGTCTTCCTTCCCCCTCCCCATGTCTCTAATACTTCCCCCTACCCTTCCTTCGCATATGTCTCTTCCCCTCTCTCCCCTCCGCTGTGTCTCTCCCCTCTCCTCTCCTGTGTCTCTCCCCCCTCTCCCCTCCCTGTGACTCTTCCTCCCCTCCCCTATGTCTCTTCCCCCTCCCCTGTGTTCCTTCCTCCTCTCTCCTGTGTGTCTCTTCCCCCACCTCTTCCTTCCCCTGTTTCTCTTCCCCCACCTCTCCCCTTCCCTGTGCCTCTACCCCCCTCTCCCCTCCCCTGGGTCTCTCCCCCCTCTCCTCCCCTGTGTCTCTTCCCCCTCTCCCCTGGGTCTCTTCCTCCACTCCTCTGTGTCTCTTCCACCCTCCCCTGTGTCTCTTCCTCCCCTCTCCCCTGTGTCTCTTCGTCCTCTGTGTCTCTTCCCCTTCCTTCCCGCTCCCCCGTGTTCCTTCCTCCTCTCTCCCGTGTGTCTCTTCCCCATCTCTTCCTTCCCCTGTGTCTCTTCTCCCACCTCTCCCCTTCCCTGTGCCTCTACCTCCCTCTCCCCTCCCGTGTCTCTTCCCCCTCCCGTGTTTCCCCCCCTACAGGTCTGCACACTTGCCTGTTTTAGAGTCCACTCCCTTCAGGATCTGCACTCCATCTGCAGAGGAGCTGTGTCTGTTTCACCTCTCCGATCACACTGGACACTTTTCTCAATGTCTCTCAACTGTGCTTGTCTGTGCACTTCAGCCACACTGGCTTTCCAGGTCCTCTCTCTCGCCACACAGAGCTGTCTCAGGCTTCCATTGCCACTTCACAGGCTCCACACTTCCCAACAATCCTCCAACTGGAGATAGCAGCCACCCTTAATTGCAGCCACAGCCCTGCCTTTTGAGCAGGTTGTTAACTCTCTCACTCCTGTCAAGAAGTCTTGAAGAGCTCTCTTCTGACCTCTGGTGGCACTTCACCACAATATACAGTATGTCAATTTTGTATATGGTGAGCATAAGAGTAAGAAAAGCTCTCCACCGTACATTTGTAAGCTCATCTGCATGTCTAAAAGGTGGGGACATGCAAATTAGCAGACATTGCATGTCCCTGCCTTTTAGACATCTATCTATCTATCTATCTTCTATATATCTGTGTGTATATATTTATATATTTATATATATATATATATATAAACATATATATTTCTATCTATCTTTATATATATATATATATATATATATATATATATATTTATATTAGTAAATTGTATGTAAAAAATCACGGTATAATTCTATTTTTTTCTCTCCCTCCCCTGTGTCTCCTCCTTGCCCCTGTGTGTCCCCCTTCCCTCCCCTGTGTCTCTCCCTCCTTCCCTCACCTGCATCTCTTCCCCCTTCCCTCACTTGTGTCTCTTTCTCCCCTCCCCTGTGTCTCTTCCCCCTCTCCCCTCCCCTGTGTCTCTTCCTCCCCTCCCCTGTGTCTCTTCCTCCCCTGTGTCACTTCCTCACCACTCCTGTGTATCTCTTCCCCCACCTCTCCCTTCCCCTGTGTCTTTTTCCCCCACCTCTCCCCTTCTATGTGTCTGTTCCCTCCTTTCCCCTCCCGTGTTTCTTCCCCCCTCTCCCTTCCATGTCTTTTCCCCCTTCCTGTGTCTTCCCCCATCTCCTGTCCCTTGTGTCTCCCCCCCTCTCCCCCCCGTGTCTTACTCCCCGTGTCTTCTTTCCCTCCTACCTATGGCTTCTCATTTGCATGTCCCTGCCTTTTAGACATCTATCTATCTATCTATCTATCTATCTATCTATCTATCTATCTATCTATCTAAACATATCTATCCCGCTCCCCTGTGTCTCTTCCCCATGTGTCTCTTCCCCCTCTCTCCCCTCCCATGTGTCTCTTCCCTCTCTCCCCTCCTCTGTGTCTCTTGCCCCTCTCCCGTACCCTGTGTCTCTTCCTCCCCTCTCCTGTGTCTCTTCCTCACCACTCCCATGTGTCTCTTCCCCCACATCTCCCTTATCCTGTATCTCTTCCCTCCTCTCCCCTTCCATGTTTTTTCCCCTCCTCTCCCATCCCGTGTCTTTTCCCCCCTCTATCGTCCACTGTGTCTTTCTCCCCCTCTCCCCATGTCTTCTTCCCCCCCCCCTGTCCCCACCTTTTCGACATCTATCTATCTATCTTCTATATATCTGTGTATATATATATATATATATATATATATATATATATATGTATATATTAGTAAATCATCTGTCAAAAATCACTGTATCATTTTTTTTTCTCCCTCCCCTGTGTCTCCTGCCCACCCCTGTGTCCCCCTTCCCTCATCTGTGTCTCTCCCCCATTCCCTCACCTGTGTCTCTTTCTCCCTCTACCCTCCCCTGTGTCTCTTGCCCCTCTCCCCTCCCCTGTGTTTCTTCCTCCCCTGTGTCTCTTCCTCCCCTGTGTCTCTTCCTCATCACTCCTGTGTGTCTCTTCCCCCAACTCTCCCTTCCCCTGTGTCTCTTTCCCCCACCTCGCCCCTGTGTCTCTTCCCTCCTCTCCCCTCCTGTGTTTCTTTCCCCTTCTCCCCTCCCCTGTCTTTTCCCCCTCCTGTGCCTTTCCCCCCTCTCCCGTCCCCTGTGTCTTTACCCCTCTCCCCTCCACAGTGTCTTTCTCCCCCTCTACCTATGTCTTCTTCCCCTTCTCCCTATGTCTTCCTCCCCTCTCCCCTAAGTCTTCCTCCCCCGCTCCCCTCCCCTGTGTCTCTCCCCCTCCCCTGTGTCTCTTTCCCCTCTTCCCTCCCCTGTGTCTCTTCTTCCTCTCCCCTGTGTCTCTTTCTCCTCTCCCCTCCCCTGTGTCTCTTCCACATCCTCTGTGTTTCTTCCTCCCCTCTCCCCTGTGTCTCTTACCCCACCTCTCCCCTCCCCGTGTCTCTTCCCCCCACTCCCCTCCCATGTTTCTTCCCCCCTCTCCCCTTCCCTGTCTCTTCCCCTCTCTCCCCTCCCCTGTCTCTTCCCCCCTCTCGTGTCCCCTGTGTCTTCCTCGCCCTCTCCCTGTGTCTTCCTCCCCCCGCCCCATGTCTTGCTCCCTCTCTCCCCTGAGTCTTCTTCCCCCTCTCCCCTCCCCTGTGTCTCTTCCCCCCTCCTCTTTGTTTCCCCCCCTCCCCTCCTCTTCGTATGCACGCAGCTCTGAACAGACTTAGGAAATGGTAGGTGTGTACATTACCACTTTCCTTAATTATTATACTTGATATATATATATTGTAACAGAGTGAAGCAAATAATGCCCCTAGAGGTGGGTTTAATTGAAGAGGCTGGAAGATTTCTTGGAAGAAAGAAAGAGTTAACTCCAGGCAGTGATCAGAGTCTAATTGAAGCCCAGCTGTGGATTGCCTTTAAAACAACAGCAGAGAGATGGGTGGAGTCCCCTGCAGTTAGGCTCTGTTTGGCCTAGCAGAGTGAGGCCAGTGAGAGTGAAGGCCTCAGTCTGAAGCAAGCTAAGAAGGACGCATGTATGCATCTGCCAGTGAGACTGAAGGCAGTGTTTTGACTTTGTCTGCTGGAAGCAGAAATTGAGAGCAAACTGAGAAGTCTGCTACTAGGATTGCAGGAGCTGCAGAGAAAAAAGATTTGTGCCACAAAGAGCATTTACAAAGGAGACTGTTTGCTGCAGAGGATTTGTGCCACAAAGAGCATTTACAGAGGAGACTGTTTGCTGCAGAGAAAAGGGGGATTTGCAGAGGACCTGCTGCAAGGATTTTGCCATAGCAATATTTACAGAGGACACTGATTGGTGCTATCCCTGCGATTGGAGCAGAGGATCCATTACAGCTGAAAGACTGGATGTAAAGGTACAATTACAGAGTCTGATAACCCCAAGGAGAAGTCTGTGAAGTTAACAGATTTGTAGCCTTAAGCAAACAAGGTTATTAAGGGTCCCTGGAGGTTGGGGTATCTGGAGGGTAGGAATCCCACCCTATGGTATCAATTTTAAAGACGACTGTCCACAGAGAAAGGACACTTTAAACCATTGAAGATGGACTATTTAAAGACTCTGTGTTCTTACCTGAAGGCCGAGAAGAGGCTTCAGGGCTAGTAAGGGTGTTCCTGATGTTAAGCCAGTACGTTTATGCAGAATTTTATTTTATGCTGGAGTAAGCTATTTCTTTTGTATTTTGGACTTTTTAATAAAAAGTACAAAAGAAGAATCTTGGAATCTCTGCCATTTATATGTATCTCAAAGGAGAAACCAGTAGCCAAAGCCCACATTACCACAATATATATATATATATATATATATATATATATATATATATATATATATATATATATACAGTGTATCAATTAAGTATATGGTGAGTATTAGAGTAAGAAAAGCTATCCACCATATAGAGTACAGACAACAAACACATTTGTAAGCTCATCTGCATGTCTAAAAGGTGGGAACATGCACATTAG